>CAKAEH010001567.1:0-46227 GCA_916381525.1 Cercopithifilaria johnstoni | reverse complement strand
TATGTCACTGCAGTTGTTGTTATGCTAGTTACTTTATTTGAAAAAAGCGATATAAATGGATCTGCACATTTGGTAGAATTACTAGCTGATGAGGACTACATGTTGGCAGAAGTAAGTTTCCTTCCCGATTTCGCTATTTTATTGATAATGCATACGGTTACGAAATATATTTCAACGACTTTGTTTCTGTCTGTGTGCACAACAGAAAGCTTCAGTGAATTTTCAAAAACTTTCATTTTTGAGAAACTATGCTTCCTCTGTTCATTTTCGGTTCTTATTTGCATAAATGCTATCAAGTTTCACATCAGCTTTTCAGGTCATACCAAAGAAGCAGTTGCGGATGCTTATAAGACAGCTTTCAGTGAATGCTTACAAAAGTTTGTGAAACGAGATTTCATATGTGTTACTGCATATATAATGATTTTCAACCTATACTTTCTGCCTTGTTTATTTCCTGTCGAATTTTGAAAAGTGAAAAGAATATTGGTCTCGAAATCTGCACTTCATTACCGTTGTGGATACTTATAAAAAAGCTTCCGGCGAATGTTAGGGAGGCTTGTGTTATGTTGATTTATGTTATGAGATTTTCACTCTAAATTTCTTTTAATGGAGATTTCTGTTTATTTGGAATTAAGTCGTATAAAAAAATGTTTTATTGAGCTGTAGCAGCTAGGAATGAAATAGAAAATATAAATCTAAGGAATTAGCACTTGTAAGGAATCAGTTAATGGCAGTTACAGCGGTGTTGCTGCCGATTTAAATAGCGTCAAATTCGATTAAAATTAAGGAATTTTCCTTTCACTGGTTTGAATTCGTTTACTGGTCTGCTGAACAGCTGTTGATAGTTCAGGAATGGGAGATGGCTGAAATATTTCCCAATAGTGAAGAAATTGTTGTTTATGAAAAATCTATAAAACTGCTTAGTTCAAATCTTTGGAAAACTTGCTTCAGAAACCAAGTAGAAGATAACCCCAAACCATTTTACAGTAGGGATTAAGTTATGTCGAAACTTATTGGAAACATAAAAAGCATAATTATCCATAATGCTCAAGTACATTAGATTACCTGATTGAGAAAGGATTTGCTGGGCCCTGGTGTTGACAGTTTAGATGAGTGGGTTAGGGCACTGGAGGATGCTGGTTTCCTATCCCTTACAGAATCGGAAAGTTCTAATATACGTTTCGCCAATTTTTCATATTCTTCCGATCTGAAATTAATGGAGTATTCTTCGATGTCGCGAAGAAGCAATATCGAAGAAATACTTAAACTACACATTTATCGGTTTGTTTTCAAATGAAGCGAGTCGCAATTACTGCCTTAAGATTTCAAATATCATTAACAGAGTACATTTTGATCTGAAGTCGGATGATAGTCGGATAGGGGAACTTACTTCTCTTGTCGCATTATCATCTGCCTTTCGAGTTCTTCAAATGTCTCTTTATACTTCCTTTCGATATTGTCGTAACGTTCTTTACATTTTTGCAACTCATTTTCATGATTTTTAACCTATAACTTGTAATGGGGGAGATTCTCTTTGCTTTATATTCTTTCAAATTAAATTATCCTTGAACTAAGTTGAAAAAGTAGTAGTTGTTCGGGATATTTGTTTGAGAAAAAATGTACAAATTATCCATCAGAGGATGATGGAATGAAGACTTTTGAATTATTTAATTTATATCATCCAATTTTGATTTCACTCTTCGGTGTTTTTTTCAGTTTTAACGGAAGTTTCGTCAAGTAGGGAAAAACTCTCTGCTTTATATACTTTCAAATTAAATTATCCTCGAACTGAGTTAAAAAATAGCAGTTATTCGGGATATTCATTTGAGGAAAAATGTACAAATTATCAGGGCTTACTTTTCTTAGTAAGTCGTGATTTTGCTCTTGTAAATATTCTACTTCCTTCGCTTTTTCATCCATCTGTAATATTTCAGCTTGATTCCTTCATTAATTTGCAAAGTTTCAATCTAGTTTTTTCTTTCAGTGGAACAAAATTACCTTTTGATGCACATCGAAATTTATTTCCTTTAAACTTTCAACATCGGTTGTGAGATTCGTAACGTTGTCAGTTAATGAATTTCCCTGAAAAAAAGTTTTCTAGATTCAAATTTGATTATTTCACAGAAAAGCTAGATAGTCTCGAGTTTAGTAAGCAAGTGACAAATTTCAATTTTGCAAACAAATAGAAGACTTTGAAAGATCATAGAATCTATAAGACTTGAAAAGGAGTTCGGATATTAACGAAAATATTGAATCAGGAATAAAATACCTTTTTAAGTAATTCCTCACAACGTTCAGCAAGAATGAATTTTTCTTGTCTCAAAGATCTGTTTTCATTAGACAGTGACTCAGATAATACTTTTAAAGCATCCAATTCTTTTTGCATCCTTCCACGAGACTCCTTCGCGCCTTCTTCAGCCTTCCGATATTGTTCCAGCTAAATACTATCGCATAAGGTGTAATAAGTGTTTTGAATTCTGAATTAAGTTCTGAATTAAGTCTCCAAATTTTTAGTATTGAACTATCATCAGCATTTTTTTGGCAATAAAGTGAATTCATTAAAATTCATATCATGCAAAAGCATACTTCTAAGATGACCCGTTGTCCACGCTCTTTTTCTGTTTTCAACCTTTCTTCTGCCTTCAATAGTTCCATCTTCAGTGATTTTTCTGATTCTCTCATCTGCAATTATTTATTTAGCGGAATAAAATAAGAATGCATTTTTCTAAAAAAAATGGTATTTTTGAAGTATCACCAAAATTCCTGAAATTCAGATTTCTCAAACTTCAAATTTTTAGGAAATAAACGAACTGAAGCAATTTCCGTTGGCTTTATCTCCTTCTCTTGTGCATGATCAATTTGCTGATTGAGAGTTCTCACTCTCATTTCTAACCGCGTTATTTCTGCTGACAAATGTGAATTCTCTTTTATCAAAGCATTATTTTCTTCCAGGGTCTATAATTTAAAAAGGGATGGAAAAGAATAAATTTCATTTCGCATTTGCTACATCTTCAAAGAATTTATGAATTTCATTTCAAATATCTGAGAATTAAATAGCAAAGATAAAAGCAAAATTTAAAGGCTACCTTTTCGGCAACAGCTTTATCCTTTTTAGCTGTTAACTGTTCTTCACGCAACGAACGCTTCATTGAAGCAATATCATTCTAAGAAAAAGGCCTTCTCATCATATAATCTCATGAATTATCAATAAAGTTTATAGTTTTTAGATAATTTAATTTTCATCAAATTACTATCCAAATGTTTTAATACATGCTAATTTAGCTATTCTATCGAACTATTTCGCCTTCCTAATTCACCTAGTCATTTAAAATGATATGTTAAAATGATACTATAAGAAGTAATTTAGAATAAATGATAAGTTTAGTTTTCTACAGCTATTGTTATAAATACATTTATTGTAAATTGTCACTAACAATTAATGATGTTTCCTTATTTTCCATTTCTTTCAGCATATTTTCGAAATGTCGAATTGTATTCAACAATCGATTAGTCTCATTTTTCCGTTCTTCTTCAACATTAAATAATGCTCTTTCCCCTCGACTTTTTTCATCGATTGTCATCTAAATAAGATATATTGGAAATGATTTAATATTGGAATATTTGTAAGGTAACACAGAACATTGATGTTATCAATAAATTTATTTCAATTCATTGATAATTCATTACTCATTGATAACATTCATTTGCATTCGTTCAATGTAACAAATGATCATTTTACTGAACTTGAAATAATTTGCTTACACTTCTTCAACGATCTTTTTAAATTCAGTAAATTCAGTGTAAAGATAATAATGGAGCTTTCCAGTTTACTTAAAAATGTATCCTTAAAATATTGAAATGTGAAGTAAAAGGTTTAACTACTCACATATCAGTATCAAACAATAATTTAACTGATGAATTAACTGATGAATTTAACTGATTCTTTAATAAATCAACGGAATTAAGAACTTTTATGTATTTATTCACCTGTACTTCGTTTAGTTGATTGGTTGCATGCCTTAACTTATCAGCCAGTTCGTCTTTTTCAATTTCAATTTTTGCCATATATGATTCCTGTCATTATACAGATTTTTTCACAAATGATAGCAACGTCTGTTAAATGATAAAGTGATAACTACTTTATTCTACATCAAGAAGATATGAAGTACTAACAAAACCTTATCAGCCAACGCAGGAGTTAGATAATCAAGCCTTCTTTGTAGTTCCACCACTTCTTCCATCAATGCACGTTTGTCTCTTGCAAAATTTTCTTAAATACATTTGGTGATTTCAAAGTTAATTTTTAAATTTAGTTCTAATCACGCATGTATGTGTCTTTGGTAAAAAACTTTGATGAAACAATAAAGTTTAGACGAGAAGGCCTAATTAAGATTCCTTAAAAAAAAGTTACCTTCGTTAAAAATGGATGTTTATTTTTCAAACTTAGCTCGTAATAAATTTCAACCAATACAACATCCAAAATTTTCTAATTGTTTAAAAAGTTAATACAAAAATCGTTAAAGTGATAGTTGCATTACTAAAAAACGTCTACCTTCATAAGAATCAACTTCGAAAGGTTGGTAAGATCATAAGGCATATTATAAGAAGTAAGAACTACGTATTATTGTTAATAGTATGACAAAATAAACTTCAAACAATTCCTCATTAAAACTAATTGCTGTGAACTATTAGCAAGGGAATGGATCAAATGCAATATTTTTATCATTGACCAATGTCGGGAATGCAATAAAGGATAGATATCATAAAATGGTTACAAACCTTCACTTTTTTGCAATTTTGCACTCAACTCTTCGATGTAATCAGATAATTGAGTATTTTCATAGGCAATCCTCTCAATTTCAGTTGTTTTTTGTTTTAAACGTTCCTCCATTTTTCGTTCCCTCTAAAAAAGTGTCACTAATTTGAATTCGATTATCAACTTTGGAAGGCATCATCCGTAAAAAGTAATGAATGAAATTAAGTACCGGAAATAATATTTAATTATTATTGCTTATATTAACTGTCATTTGTTTGTATTGGATAGAGCAAACAAGCATTAAATAACAAATTATATTGTAAAATGTTAATTAATTGGATAATAAATGAAATACCTGATATGATTCTTCTAGTTTCTGCAATAATTCAGCTTGATCAGTTGTATATGAAGATGGTTTTACATCATAATTATTTGAAGAAATGCATGTTTCCGTAACCTCCGGTTGAGCATACGAAACTCTCTTTCTTATTCTCCATGGCTTCTCCTCTTTATCATCATCCGGAATATCAGCTCGAGATGATTCTTGTTCTCGTGATACATCTAAATTTATGGTCAAACTTGGAGACGGTGAAGTATCGCTGTGATATGAATCATCATTTTTATCGTTTTTTCGAGATGCCTTTCCGGCACTATGCTTCCTGCAAGATTTTAATCAATCAACCAATCATGCAGAAAATTTTCAGAAGCTACTGAATTTCATGCTTTTTTCCGGATAACAGAAGATCTTCTGCAAATGCAGTTGCAACCACAACAACAATAACAGTAATAGCCTTTACGTCAAGCAGATACAGATCGAATTGCAGTAGAATAATTATCAGTCGTAAATAAAGGGGAGAAAAAACTCTTAAAGCAAGCAAAGTTTAGATTGAGATTAAGTTGAAGTACATTTCTGAGATAATAAATTCAAACTTACAAGTAATCATTTTCAAGCTCCAAAAGATAAATTTGTTGTTGCAATTGTCTTGCATATTGTTCTTGTAAATGAGCTGCTGGTTGGACAACATCATTTTGTTGATCTGGATATCCTCTTGTTCTGAATGTTAACAAATATTTGCAACATTTGAGAACTCCATTGAATATTTAAATGTGAATTTTTGTGGGAAGTTAAAAATTTACTCTTTTAGAGCAGTTTTAATAGGTGGTGTTGAGGAAGTGATCGCATTGCGGATATTACCAATGCTACCACTTTTTCGAAGCGCAGTTTTTGTGATGGTTGTAGATGTGGACATTGTCCGACGTGTAGCTGCTCTTCGTGGCATCATTGTTGCAGATGGTAGAGCACTTTGTAGCCTATGGCATGATGTATTATCGAAACCCATATAACCTGTACCTAAAAAATTTTACAAATTTTTCATCCCTAAGATTTGATTAAATTTTATAATAATCCTATTCGAGAAGTAACAATGAATGAGCAAAGGAATTTAAAAAATTGATCCATTTATTATTTTTAGCAATAATTAACACAAGAATTACATTTATTAAAATATTACTAAATTAGATAGAACATTCTTTAATATATCCTAATGATAAATATATGTATATTAATGCATACAAAAGAACTAAGAATTATCATCTATAAACATTCAATTCATTTCACTGGTAAATGATAAAAATTGTTGCTTTAAAATATTGAACAAATATATTGTGAAGCCTACAAATATCCTAGGCTTGATAAAAATGCACGGAGAATATATAATACTTCCAAGTACTAACACTATAATTTAGTATTTAGAATGAACCAAAATTAGCTAGCTGAGTGATTTAGTATTTGGAATGAACCGGAATTAGCTAGCTGAGTAATTTAGTATTTGGAATGAACCGGAATTAGCTAGCTGAATAAAGTGTTTATAGTAATATTGGAATAAAAAAAATAAAACGGAAGATAATAGTAAATAAATAGACCATTTTGTTTTAAGAAACCTTTCATGAGGAAATTTACCTTTTATGACAAGATTTCCTGTTGAACCGAATTGTTTCCGTTGTCGTTGCTTCATTATGTATCGATAAAACGCACATTTTCTACTTTCAATATATTACTTTAAACGCATTACTTAAACTGAAAAAAAATATTTCGAAATTTCAGAAATTACTATATATTGTTTGGTTCATTTCAATTTAGCGATATTGATTCTATAATTATAATTAAGTGATATATTCCGTAAACATTTTTCTTGGCTCATTTTCAAGAAATTAACAAAGTCAATAATTAGGCTAGTGATTTTCAAATGAAAAACAAACAATACTGTTTGGTTCATTTCAATCTAGCGATATTGATTCGGCAACTATAATAAAGTGATAAATTCCGTAAACATTTATCCTTGGCTCACTTTTAAGAAATTAACAAAACCAATAACTAGGCTCGTAATTTTCAAATGAAAAAGAAACATAGGAAGAATTTGCAGCAATAAAGATGTTTCAGAATATTATAATTAAAAGTGATATCAGAAAGGTAGTTGAATGATAAAAACAACTTCAAATTTTATTGTTATTGAGGAAGTAAAGTGGACGAATGCAATTAGTGAATGAATGTGAAACAATGTAATTATTATAAGATATTATCTAAAATTCCAAAAAAGAAAATTATTCAAATATGACATAAATCTAATTTAAGAATAACGTAATTTGTAATGTTTAATATTTCGAATACACTAAAGTTTTATTTTGAAACTAATACTTTTTCTTTATTCAAATTTAAACTGACAAGTGAAATATCCTTAAAAAGAATTCTATTTAAATCACAAATTTAAAACAAAAAAGAAAGAAAAGGAGCTGAGACAAAGAAATGATAATTGTATAATTAAAATTAATACTTAAAAAGAATTATTGAGTATCCCATCTGAAATTATATTATCATTTTCAGTTATAGTTAAACAATTCAACAAAATGATATATGCGCTTTTTTCATCTTATGAAAGAAACTTTACATAACAATTTCTGCTAACGCAGCATTAATGGATAGTCAATAAAAATGCTTGATGAAATGTTGAGAGTCAGAAATGCTTGGCAGCAGTTAAACAAAGCTTTTCATACCTGTCGAAAAACGGTCACCCAGGCAACGAACATAACATACCTCTAGGCTTAAGGTAATCATTATAATCTGAAACTTATCTGAATATATTTTGAAACTTTATTATCTAGCTAATTTATAACTGTAAAATGGAATGCTAACTAATTAAAATTAAGAAACTAACTCATTCATAGCAACATGTTAATCTTATCATTAATTATTAATGATCAACATTTGCATTTGCTATATAATTTATTGCTTAATCTTATCTCATCTGAATTATACCACATAATACTATAATAAATATTGATGCAGTTATTTTTTTTCCTCCTCATAAACTGGATGTATAATTAGATAAAATTAATATGAACATGATTGAATTACCTTTACGTCCAGCTGCTTACTTTGAGTAGAGTAAAGAAATTATGAAATAGGGGTAAGACTTCTGTTTATTTTTAGGATATTTTATTCGGATCGCAATTGATTCATTTCTATTCTCTTCAGCAACAAAATTTGTTGTTAGCACGGCTTATCTGCCATCTGCTTATTTAGTTTATCTACCATCTGCTTATTTACTTATTAATATATTTACATGGTGGTTTGCATGTTGCACAATCTAACTAGTAAAGCAAACTCTTCCTATAAAAATATCATTTCCCAAAGTTAACAATGCCAATCTCATATGCATGATCGGCACGTCTATTCAATACTGCACAAATTCTCAGTATGATTTGCGGGACAAGGCCAGACGATGAAAGATATTTTTGTCTCTTGCAATTTATTAGTTGATAAGAAAAAAATATCGCAAATCAAGATAACGATGAGTTCCCTTGATGGAATTTCATTTAATGTTTTTTTCTTTTGAATGATCTTTTTTATCAGCAACACACAAGTTCGCAGAATATAATCCGAATCCCTTGCGATGATCGTTATGTGAGGCATGAAATCCAAAAAAACAGATGACCTTGTTTATGATTCAGTAGCAATGCAAGCAATGCATAAATAGTAATGTAACATGCGGTAATAAGACACTTTTCTCTAATATATCTTTCACATATGTCATATAAACGAACAAGGATTTATAAAGCTATAAATCTTATTAAAAAAATTTGAGAGGAATAAATTTTCAAACTACAAATACATTTTCAGGATAGATGACCGGTCAGTAATACATTTACAAAAATGCAACAGCATAAATTGAAGATTTAGAAAATTACACAGACGAAAAGGATAACCTTAGTTTTACGAAAAATTTTCGTTCTTTGTCTATATAATCGAAAATTTCACTTCCTCAACTGCCCACATATGAAGCATGTAGGAAAAGTAGTAAGTGGATGTTGAAAATAACAAAGAGATTATGACAACCACAGAAGTGTAAAATTATATAGATCATGGACTGAATACTTTTGCCTTCGGTTATACATACAAAGCAAATACTGTATCAGCTCTGAAGCAAAACTTGAAGATTTCAAAACAACAAAAGCCTTNAGAGATTATGACAACCACAGAAGTGTAAAATTATATAGATCATGGACTGAATACTTTTGCCTTCGGTTATACATACAAAGCAAATACTGTATCAGCTCTGAAGCAAAACTTGAAGATTTCAAAACAACAAAAGCCTTCTCGTAGGTTTCGATACATTCTTCCTCGATTTCCGAATGCTTCACAATCCGACTACAGCAAATCAAGAGGGAATAAGAAATTCATCGCTATTATATACATAATTATATATAATAATAACAAAGCTATGGCAGGAAGATGCAAAATGAAGACGAAAAAAATTGGAAAAAACATGTGACGAATTTTTGAGATGAAGTAGAAAAAGAAGTACTTTCTACAACTTATATTTCAAGAATTCTAAAAACGACATCTTTAAATGGTTTCAAATCTTACTGAACGAAGAAAGGAAAAAAGAGCAAAATGAACAAATCTTAGTTCAAAATTAATTATCTATCAAAAAAAAGTAAGGATTAATCAACTCCCAGGGTTCTCAGATTCCGGTCTTCCTTGTTCTGGAATAGGAACGCCAAATTTTGATTGATGTGCTGCACTTTTTGCAGGAATTAGTATTTCATGGTGAACGTATGATTCACAAGGATAACACCACACCGAAAGATCGGCTAAACTCAGTACCATTGAATGACCAGTACGCATCTGATGATGCACTGCATGACCAGCAATGTAACGGCCACAGTTAACCTGAAATAAAAGAAGTCCATCTTTATACACTTCATACATATTAGACAGAACAATCATCCAGACCACAATGTTTATTTTTGGAAATCCTAGCAGTGATCAATTCAGTATAAAGTAGACAATGCAAATAATTATTGTCATATATTTTGCAACTCGAAAATCTTTCGTTGATGCTAGGCTAGTATGATAATGCCAACTTTCCCAGATAATCATGCTTCCTCTATACAGAAAGTACAAATACGAACCGAATAGCAAGTTAGGCAGACCCACTGTTCCACATTGGAACGGCATTCTGAACAACATGCTAATGCATCAACACCTTCAGCAGGAAGTTCTCTAATCTGAAATTATAGTTGATGGGGACGGAGAGTAATAACTTCTGAAAAAGAATTAAATTGCAAACAACATGGACCATCATAATGAATTTTTTTCGGATGCACAACTTTAATAACAGTTAGATGATGCCAGATTAGACTTATCATTTCAAAGGAAATAATCAATAACAATGATAATAAAGATTATTAAAGAAAAACAGAACTCTAATTTTCATCAAAATTTATAGAATTATGCAAATAGTTTCTGAAGATCTCAGTAAATAATTTTCACATATCTGACATGAATCTAAAGGATCACTGAAAATAAAAATTCCTGTTGCAGTATACTGCACGGATGGTTCCTTTTGATTCAAATTGAATTTTCGACTCAGCAAAAATGTGAAGAGGAATCTATTTTCATGAATCATTCTCTTTTTCCCATTCTGTATTTTCCGCATACTTCTATAATTCAAAAGAATCAAAGAAATAATTACGATAAGAATTCAATCTAAAGCCCGAAAAACTACATCACTTCCTAAAACAAACATTGTATTTGAGTCAATGATGACTCTGCCTGCTTATCCAGGTGAACACTTCACCACATTTCAGGCTTTTACAATATTAATCTAAACGATTCCAAAAACTTTGACTAAAATTTAGTTTCTAAAACACAAGCCATTATTTTGAAAAATAGTAATAAAAATACCTCGACCAAATGTGGACATTCAGGTAATGGAACAACAGTATGCATAACCACTCGGCTGTCTATTTGCGTTGACGATGTAGACGATGAAGTTGCCGGTCCTAACCTCTCGCTGTACGTCATTTTATCCTGCTTTCTCTCTCCGAATCAAGTCAACGACGGTAAGATATTTCGATTGCAATCTACATTCAAATTTTCAACGAATAATTTTTAGTTCAAAAACTTTCATGATCTTAAACTCTCCATCTCTTCCCTTCCCCTACCCCCTCCCCTCCACCCCAAATTTTCCCCCTACATTCCCCTATCTTTTCATTTGCCACTGCAACAGCTTTGACATAACACGCTGCCGCCCTTACGGATTTATGTTTCACTGCTAAGTATCGCTATGAAATTATTTAACTCCCCAATTTTTATTCTCCTAGTACTCATCAATTCTCGTTCTGTGGATGGTGCATGATAATTCCCGAATTCCGGAATTCGTGGCTGTTACAAAACTGATTGGAGTTCCTACCACATTTGAGTTACTTGTTGGAAAGGAGAAACTTTTCAACGAGACTGCAAAAGTTTTGTAATATTTGGAATTTTATTGAAAAATTCTATAATAATACTTGCAAAAGATTTCCCCTATTAGTGATGGAGATTAAACTTCATTACATGATAAAGTGAGGAGAAATTAGATAAATTGAAAATGTGTTTAAGACTTTAGAATACAATTTAGTAGTTGGTACTTATGTAGTATGTGACTTTCAAATATCTAAACATCTGTGTTGTATTGCTGATTTCCATGTACTTCTGATTCCGTTTTTCTTAAGGCATTGTAGGCGTTGTAGGCATATTAGAAGAGTACGTGCTGCAGTGAATTTTATCATTTCAGATATGATTCATTCAAGGAGAGGACAATATCAAATGCAAAACCGAGACTTATTCAGGCATGCGCCAATCACAAAAGCGTGGTAATAACTTCTTCATTTTTGATTTCATTGGGAATTTTTCGAAATTTTTGATTTGAAATCGATTTTTTATTGGCAGGACTGTTGATTTCTTTCACGTCTGTTATGCAATTCAGCTTTTATCAAGTTAAGAATATAATAAATTTCACAGAACTGATCAGAAGGGCGAAATAAGACGGGTTTAATTTTGGGGTACCTGTTTTGGGATACAATTTTCATGGATTCATGCTATTAAATTCACTTCATTTATCATTATTTTTCAACATCGTTTAATGGCTTAAAAGTCATTTTGCTGGTTATTAATGACCAAAAGGAATAAAGACTTTGCTAAGATGGCTATACGCTGGAAAATTTATTTGGGCGAAAAGTTTTCAAAATTTATGTAATTTTAGGTTGTTGATCACATTGGTCAGTTCCATTGTCTCCATGTATTTAAGTATTAATGATTTCGATTCTTGGATTGCTCCATCGTTGGGGAATATAACCTCCGTTAAAGGGGTAAGCACTTGAAAAAGCATGCATGTCTTTGTATATCCTCATTAAGGATGCATTATGCATTGTCTAGTGTAACTGATAAAATTTAGTTTGCTAGTAGAAATTAGTTGTCATTAATGTTAATTAATTCGATGGTAACAATAATTCAAAGCACTTTTAGATTTTGCAGATAATTTTATCAAAACTAGTTTTCCGAAGTCCATCGTCACTTATTAGTGGATTGATCTTGTTATATCACGGTCGATTGGTGGAACGCCGCTTCGGTTCCTGTAAATTTATGGTAACGTATTTGTGTTTTATATTATGCGCCCAAATTATAATATTGCCATCTAATCATTAAAATTAAAAACAGTGCACTGGTTATGCAACTCCGTCCTAGAGACGAATTTGGACCACAAAGGGCTATAGAACAGAGTAAGCTTTTGTAGTACCGTGGTACCATATCGATAAAAACAGGTCAATCAGAGGATGTAATCTTCTGTATTGAACGCCATCACTACAACAAAGACTTAGTGGGTCTTTACCAAGTAAAAATTTCAATTCTCTGTTCATATCTGGGTATAATTAGATGCCATAAATTAATCATAAATCAATAATTGCAGAACTTTATCTTATTCAGTTCTTTCCATGCAACCGCTATGGAGATAGCTATTTATTTTATTCTTTCACGGCTTTATGGTTATATCCCATCAACTATGTATTTTGTTATTGGACCGTATGATTTGCTCACTGCTCTATATCTATCATATCTGAAGGAGATACCATTAGTTCCATATGCTAGTATATTCGGTGTATCATTATCAGCACACAGCTTTCCGTTCATTATGTTTATTCAGGTTATTTTCTGTTACTAATTTTAATTCTAATGAAAACTCAAATCGCAGATAAGTGATCAAAGTTACTAGTTGTTCAGTATGTTCAGTATGATACTTTTGTTCATATGCTCCGATATATCCATTTCTAAGAAATCCGTTTTAAAGATCTTCGATAGAGATATCAATATTACTATTTATAGTTGTGCAACAACCGAGAAATTGTTTAAGCTAAAACTATACGGTACTACTTGTAGCACACATTTTTGACTTCAGTGTTTCTGACTGTTCTTTATGGTTACATAGTAAAATCATTTTCAGCTCTTGTTTATTTTAGCTGCTTACGTTATCGAAGCCGGTTTTGATTGCATGCGCAGCGGGTGCTTCAAGTGTCCTTTTATATCTACAGCTCTTTGCAAAAATTAATTTCTTGCCTGATTTTTTTGTTCGGTTGTTTTATTCTGCTTCAAATCCAATTGGTTGGCTGTTCCAGAAATTTGCCGAGTGTGGTGAATTTGGAAGAGAGGTTATTTTCTCGAAATATAAAAGAATTGTAACTAACCTAACTTTGCATTATTTGCACAACTTTGCAAATTGGATCGTACGATTTTGTAAGATTTTGTTAAATTTATGAGTAAATTTTTGCAGGGAAGTGTTTTACCGGTAGCAGCAACGATTGAGAGGCAAAGGATAGATATTCTAGATAACTACGAAAGGAGGTTAATGTTTGGGCAGATGGAGCGAATTTACAGAAGTGAAAGAGTAAGATACATTTTATAATTTCTGTAGATATTTTAGATCATTGCTTGTAATTTGGTATTTTATATGTGGTAGCTTTGAAAATTCGGTATACTCCCATGAATTGACTTTAGTTTCGACATATGGGTTAAGCATTGAACTTGATTTGGTGTTGATGAAGTCGACATCTCGTTAAAATGAATTAGGCACTTTAAAAATTGTACGCTTGGAATGGACTTGCACGTCCCAACATTAATTATCGTACCTCTTTGCCTATGATTAAATTACATGGAGCGTCACAACTTTCTTTATAAATAATATAAGTGGAAAATTGTATTTCGTATTCATTCTCGAACAAAATGTGTTTAAAAATGCTCGAATTCAAAGAAAAACAAAAATTAAGTCAGAGTCCCAGAACCGATTACAAGACAAGACAGTTTCAGGATCGTCCAAGTGGCAGTCAACTTCATTTTTTGAATCGCTTGTTGGGCAGGACATCCAACGGTATTTTTTTCAGATTTTTTTCCGATATTTATAGAAAATGCTGTTATGTACCAAGAAATGGGTATATGCAAAAATTTCGGATTATTTTTCTTGATCGGAATTTTTAAAAATTATGTCAGCAAATATGCATTCAATCTGAGTTTTTGTAGTAAAGGATAAATGGCTTATCTATTCCTGGTATGTTTAGGGAGAGCAGCGTCTAGCGAAGATCAAGTGCGTCAGCTCGTGGATATGGGTCTTGGATCTCGGGAAGATGTCAGAGAAGCTTTACAGCAGTGTGGCAATGATGCTTCTGAAGCGGCTAATTTCTTATTGCATAATAGACGTTAAATGTTAGCTAACTTCATTACTCATTTCCACCCTTCATTAAGTTTATTGTAATAATGAATAGTTTTTACCACGAATGCAGCTTATACTTGCACTAAGAACACTTATCCCGTTTCTTTTTTCGGTATTTTTTTCGTATTTTCATCATAAAATCAAGTCAGAAAAACGGATTATAAATTTTCTAAAACATGTACATCTAATTTATTTCATTTTCCTATTTGATAATATAGAAAGATTGAATCCTTTGCGAATTTACTATTTACTGTACATTTCCTCATTTATCTCTTATTTTTTTGTGCACACTATCCATATAAATAATGATAGCTAACTGGGAGTCAATAATAAGTGAATGGCAGATGTATTGATAGATGATGGCATTCCGAATAGTTCTGAATTGTGTAACTTATATTTTCACTTCTTTCGCAGTTACAAAAGAAAAGGCGGGAGGAGCGAAAAGTGGACTAAAAGGTTACCGCGAATGTTTTGATTCCCTTGCCATCATTTATATGTGTTTTGATGAAAACCTTGTAAAATTTTGAAGATTACTTAGAGTAGTTTAGTTAGTATTGTTATTTTACTTTGTATATTTTCCGATGAAATCCTTTAATTTTAGTTGGTTTTTCATTATTCTGTGATTTAAGTCCTCAATTTCCAATTATGTTTAAATAGCTCTGGGAAAGTCTGGGATTTGGAACAGTGCTTTAATATTGTCAAACTTTCTGTTGTTAGTAAAATAAATAGGATGCTGTACTATGCTGATGTATTGGATTCTTATTTCACGAGTTATATCGTCTTAATATTCCTGGTGATCTCAGCTGATATTTTCTCACGAAATTGAGCTCTATTGTTTGCTTAGTTAGACTTCGTATAGTGATCCAACGGAACTAGACATTTGCTACTATTGTGTTAGATGGTTATTTTTAAGTTGTATTTATTCTGCATTTCATTTGAATATTCCATTTGTAGGTTGATTATTGTTTTCTTTCATTCTTTTCCTTGTAGTATATTTTTTAAGTTAGTTTTGTTGATGTTTAGTAAAGAAGTTGAATTAAAGTGCGATTTTGAAGCTTGTAATTATTCTTGAAATATTTTAAGCTTCATATCAGCATGTTTTATTGTAGAGCTCGATCTTAATAATTAGGACTAGTTCTTTAAAGAAGGGTAATTTATATGTTGGTGTTGGTGCTTTGGGCTTTGTAAGGTGTTTGATAGGAACATGTTGTATGTAGAGTAGTTACGAAATTTATGTTTATTGTGTCACTTGTTAGGGCATGTTCAGAATTTTCTGAAGAAAAATACCTGTAAAACTGCTTAATCCTTGAAGGATTTCATTTAATCATTTATTCTAAATTTCAGCAGAATGACTTCCAAAGGTAAGCGGAAATTTAGTGATCACGTTGATAGTGATTGCGCAAAGCGAGGAGTGTGGCTTGTGAAGGTAACATTCAATGGTTTTCATTTAAAGTAAGATATCGATAACATTTATGTTGATGTTGACATCTGAATTGTTAAATAATAGTAACTGGGTATGAATGACTGGTTAATCATCTCGTAGTGGAACTTGGTTGGGATGAAATGATTTGACACTGACATTATCCCCTCTCACGATCATTCTGACGATTATCTTAGTGAAATAGAATTCAATAGAAGTGTACGAGAACCTGTACACTTTTTCGATCGTTTTTGTCTTTATTTCTGGGCAGTCATGAATTCTGCTTATCTAAATTACGTTATCATGTAGTGCTCAATCTAAATAATATTTTTATTCTTTTTTCTCTTATTAAGACATCCATTCTTATGCTGCACATGTTTTCATAGCATGTGACATGAATTTTTAGGTACCGAGATATTTGTCTGAAATGTGGGAGAAGAATGTCGGTCATGATGTTGGACGATTAATAATCAAGGCAGCAAATGGAAAAACTGATTTGATATTTAAAAGCAACACAAATTTGCTTGAAGCGAATTCATCAGGTTTTGATGCTCTGCTTATTTATTGACTTGTTTCCTCATCGTTCTAAAGTTTCTTTTTCTGCTTTAAATTTCCAGATATATGGAAATTTATATGCTGTGACAAGTGTGACACTGAGATCAGTGTGTTTTTAATATAATAATCACCTTTTCCTCAGTTCATGTCATCCACTTTTTAGATGTTGGGTGTAGATGTGGATGTGATCTCAGTTCATGTCATCCACTTTTTAGATGTTGGGTGTAGATGTGGATGTGATCAAATATTGAGTTAAATTTAGTTAATTGAGATTCATTTAGTTCATGATAGAGACGCCTCATCATCGGACTCATTTTTGAGCTCATCACGCAATAATCGAATTGATTCCACAAAAAGTAAACAGTCAGATTTCACAATACCAAATGAACACAGTTTTGTTATCGGCGATATTAGGAATCAATCGCTAGCGGTGCTCTGCGAAGGTTTTCGTTACACCTATATTCATAATAATGATTTTAGACTTTCGATTCATGTAAAGTTCACTCCATTCCTTCCTTTCAAGATTCACGTTTTGTTTTATTGACTCTTGAATTATTTAGATAAAAGTGGCTTGAATGAAGATGCTGACATATGTTCCGGTCGCTTAAGCATTGAAGGGCGGGTCGTCAAAAGAGCCGATTGCAGGCCTCCTCAAACAGCTGATTATATGCGAATGAAAATGTACAGTTTGCAAATTTTTTTAATTTGTTGTGAATATTTTAACGTGAGAATTTTGTTTGTATAAATATGCCTTCTATACATCATTAGTATTGCCAACTAATGTCGAAATGCAGAGTACATGCCTTTGAATAATACCATATAAAATGTTTTTCTTTATATTGCATTTTCAATGAATAATAGACTGAAGGATCTATAAAATTTTTTGAAAAATATAGTTTCACGTAATATAGTTTATATAGAAAGGTCTTCTAAAAGGAGAACCGTTTCTAAACAGTAGAATCACTTACCATCATGAAAGCCAAGATTGCGTAATCTATGAAGTCAACCATTTTTTATTCACTATAGAAATTTTGGAATTTTACAGAAAACAAATAGAGAGGAGCTGTCAGCCAAAACGACATGTAAAACAAATGGAAAAAGCTGAAGTGAAATTCAAGCCTATTGCTGTTCATGCGGAAATGGTTTGCTTCTACAAGTCTTTCAAATTACTGCAATTTTCCATACTACAAAAAATTGTTTCATAAATTAAAAAATTTTGTTTAGTATCCCATGCATAAAGGTTCGGTATCTTACGGTAAAGGCATTTCAGTTCCTTGTTTTCTTTCAGTTAGCCAGAGAAAAGCAAAAGAAGGAAGGGGCGAAGACAGTTCGTGCTGACAAGGATATTGTTCGACAAGCAATGTTCCATGCTTTTGAAAAACATCAGTACTATCGATTAATCGATTTGCAGAAACTTACTAATCAACCTCCGGTTCGTTTTATTCGTATTTCTAATAAGCATTTCTCAGATTTTTCCTGTTTTTTAGTATCCACACTATTTTCACTTTTTGATTTGACCTCTTGTTTATTTTGTTCTCAATCCATGATCCTTCTGAAAGGCAAGATTGAATTTTTACCCTGTTCTGATTACACTTACTGCGTCTCTGGCTTATTTTGTGCACTAGTCATCTTTTTTGTACTTAGTGGTAATTAATAACTAACATAGAATTATTTCTCTCCTGTTACTTCACATTATTTCTCTCCTGAACTTCGATTTCCAATAATTTTTCTAATTTTCATTTTTAGGGATTTGTTAAAGAAATATTAACGGAAATCGCTGTATACAATACAATGCCACCACACAAATCGATGTGGGAATTAAAACCAGAGTATCGAAACTATCGTAAAAATAAAAAAGAAACTGAATAACGACAAAAATTTTTTATATGGGCTGAAAGAAGATGACGAAATGTATCGTTAACGAATTGTATCCTTTATTCATAATAACGCATGGCTATCAGTGAAGGCAGCAAATTCATCACAGTTTAGTACAAATTTCAATGTATTAACATGCTTAGAGACGAACTCATTCCTATGACCGCTTGATTGAACGAACCTTTTCTGATGGGAAATCAAGTCTGTGATATCGTTTGTACTGCGTTAAAGTAGAAAATGCCACTTAATAGTTTTGCTGGAATTACGCTTATATTAGTACTCTTTGGAAATTTTCTTGTATCAGTTAATTCCCTATCAATCCTTCATGATGGGATACTTCGTGATCAAAGATGTCATCACTATGTTTACCTCGTTGTAGTATTTGTACTGTTTCGAAGCTTACATTCAAATTTTATGATGATCAGAAAATTTTGTAGTCTCTTGAATAAACTAACGAAATAATCAATCTTAGAGAGGAATTGGTACCTTATTTAGTTCCTTCCCATATTTCTCAATTTTAAATAAAGATGTTTTACAGTATAACCGATTTCAGAACTCCCAAGCATCTTTATGCAATTCGAAACTCATCTCGTACTGCATGAATCTTGTTATCCCAGCTCCTTTTATAATAATAATAATTGGTCGGACTTTATCCCACATATTCACGTATGTCGAAAAGTTTTCAAAGACTGAACAGATTGCACCTTTCATTTCTTGAATGTTTGTGTTAAATATATTACGGAATATTTGTTCTCGGGATTCATTTGATACGAGATTCAAATTTTAATCGGAGATAACAAATAGCAATATAAAACAAGTAAGCAAGCCAAGAAGAAAGAAATCTTTAAAAATGTTGAGCACGCTATTCATTATTTTTATAAATAATTCTAAAGTCAGTTCATCAAATTTTAAAAAGAAGAAATGATGAAAACAGCAGTCAAGTAGCGGTAAAACGTACTAACGTAATCTAGTACCAGTTTTTACAATTTTGGTGTTTTTTCTTCAAAAGATAAAAGGATAAAAAGATTGTAATTATTTGCATCAAAAAGACTTCGTATTCATGGTTGGGTACCTCGTAAAAGTTAATATATTCATCAAAAATTAATTTGAGAATAAGCAAAACTCGGTGGAAAACTTTAATTCTATTAGTAATCCTTCTAGAAAAATGATTGCTAATATAATAAAAAAATATCCATCAAAAATATAATGGCCATCATTGGTCATATCCCTCTAAATAACCAATGTGCGAAATACACAGTAATGGAGAGTCACATCAACATCTTAAGGTCATTCTATCAATGCATCCTAAACATACCGTGATCATGCTATGGTCATAATACTTCTGAAATGTGAAGTTTCGTGAAAAATTTTTGTATACATTTGGACAAAAAATAATTGATACCATATTCCTTCAAAATTCCATTTATAAAAATGCTCAAAAGCAAAGGAAATCACAGTTTGGGCAGTATGTATATATATACTCGATGGATTTGATACAATTATGCATTTTCTCTTTCTATTCTATTTATACCATTTCTTCAGTTGGGATCTGAATCGTAGAGTTCATTGACTAACCGGATATTCAGCACACATCTCCTGTACAATCTGCTCTAGTATCAGTGTAATGAAGACATTACGACACTTCATACCAATAACTAGATGAGATTATTCTCGTCATATACATTACTGAAGCGTAAGAAGAAAAAATAAACTGGTGAAACTTTAGAATGTATATATATATAAATACATAATGTTAAAAAGGCATTTTAAAATGCAACAAATATCATGCAAACATTCGTCTACTCCTTCGTTTTGCTTGCCATTTCCGCAAGCTTTTATAACATAACAAAATTGGAACGCTTATGCAAACGCAACAGCAACAGCATGCAATGAACAGAATAAATCCAAATGTCACAAGTACCATTCTGCAATCTCTCTCGTAGAAGTTTTTAATCTAGACATTTGACTTCGTTATTTACATTAAAAAATTTTAAAATGTTTTAGTTGAAAAAATACGTATAACAACCGTAAAACTTATAGCGGAGTATTCCCAGAAGTAGACAAATCTCTTTCCCTCCATTCATTATCGAGAAATTATGTTTTTAAAATTTTTATCTTGATAGATTTCGAGCTTACTCACTCGTTAAATTTTGATGAAAGCGACTTACAAAGTCAGAGGAGGAGCGCATGCAACTTTTGATAATGGTGAATCGTTACAATAATCGGTGGAATGACATGTAAAAGAACATTCCTTTTCGCAGATTTCTTCATTTTCATAACATCTTACTAATAATCCCGAAATTGATGATGCTCTTATTACTGGCTTATCATCTGATATCAATTCTGTTGCATCAGACGAAATATAATCTTAAAAATTGATTTATATCAATGGAAAGAATACAACATTGAAATATTTTACTATTGCATAAAATATAATGTTTAAAAATTTTCCATAAATTATCAAAAATACCCAGTCATTTAGCGTGGAAATGATAAATGAAATGAAAATTTGTTGTCCATAATTAGTAAATCTTTCCTTTAATACCTAGTAAAAAAATATCGAAAAAGTAGAAAACACACGAAGTGTAAAATATAACACGGTGAACTTAAAAACTTATCACAATTGAAGGATTGATAAAAAAGCAAGATGAAACTTACGCAACAATAAGAGGATGGTGTAAAACAAGAGTGAATCCATCATATTCCGCATCAGTCGAATCCACTATGCCAATAAACACATCAATTGGCCCTCACTTGGAAATCAATGAAATTGTAATTTATGTTATAAAAGCTTTCAAGTTTTATTTTTACAAGAATTTGGAAGTTTTAAGATTCCAAACTTTTATGCAGCACCTTTTTTTTATTCATGTTTTACAATTCGTTAAGAACGGATTACTTCGCCAACAACTTATCCATGCTGGCTTCGCCTTAAGTATAAACTATTGGCACTAGAATTTCATTAATCAGAAATCAGAAATCGATTAGCACTATCAGCATTAAAATTTTAATTAATCAGAAATCAAAAAAAAATTCTATCAGAAATCCTACCGTTCAGTCTTTTTCAGAATTTAACAGAATTATCCCTTGAATTCCATAAAGAAAAATCCCTGAAAAGAATTCTGTGGTTCAAAGACTACTAATTGCTGGAAATGCAAATGAGTTTAAGTTGTTTGTTAATTGATATATCAATAAAAATCAAAAAGTAACAAGAAGGATGAGATTAAAAGATATTCGAGATATAGAATAAACTTCAACTTTACAAATTCATGCAGAAAAAAAGACTTAACTTTACTACACTTCCTGCATCAGCATTTATAGAAACAGCAGTTCAGTTATTATATAAATAAACAGATCATTTCGTCCTTATAAAAAGTAAAGTTCAAAAACAATAATAAATTGTTCACAAATCGTAAACTTTAGCTAATAAATAAACACTAGCTATAAAATTCGTAAGTCCATCGATATCGCTGGAAAATTCTCGATGACATTTTTTTAATCGTATTCAACATTTTATAGTTGTAATAAGTCAGTACAGCAAAGAATGTATTCTGATCAAAAATGGTAATGACAACTGAACGTAATTGCATAGTTAAAACTTAATTTATTCGCAGAAACTTTGTTAGTAAGCATATATCAAAGCTTTAATTTTTCATTACAACTCACTGCTTCTCTAATTCAACAGCATTGACACAATATCGATCATCCCTCTGGAACGTAGTAATGTTATGTCATTATGAAAAAATTTTATTTCTAAATAATTGATGCAAGATAAAAAATGTAAGTGATTCGAGATTGAAATATGTTTTTCGTCTTTATATGCTACTTACTACCGGTTATTCTCTTAATTACTAATAAATCATTTTGATAGACTAATTTTTTCGGGATGATAAAAACACTGACTAGCAAGACCCGGAAATATGATAACGTTGTAGAATTGTTGCCAACCATTTCAATTATCATCATCCAAACATACGATTTCATCTAGAAAAATATGTAATTATAAAGTGAGAAATCAAAATTAACACGTTGCTTGCTTACTTTAACAGAGACGAGCATTAATTTTCAACAACTCCTGCGATAAATTATATAATTGCTACTGTATTAAAAAAAAACCGGCATTGTGGAAAACATAGCACATACGAGAGAACAATCATTATTGACTTCAATTCATCAGCTGGTTTCCCCAAAGAAGTGTAATTGTAAACTAAAAAGTATTGTTAACTTCATTTACCTTGTGTTCACTAATTGTTTATCACTAGACTTTACCATCTATTGCCATTTCAGGAAGATTGCTTTGTAAAAACTTGCAAAGATTACTTTCAATACTTGAAGCGAAGCGTAAAGTTGATATACTCTCTAGAGATATAATGCAAATTTAACGTACGTGAAGTTCGGATGTTTTAGACTTGTATCTTTAGGTCATTTTTTAAACAAATGGAAAGAGAAAGTGAAAAATTTAATCCTTCTACAAAAATGCATGCCTGCGAATTCCCATATTTTCATTAAAATAAGACTGTTTGCATGTTTCACACAAAATGAATTAAATTCTAATATAACTGAAATTCATTTGAAATTAATAGATTTGAACCTTTTCAATGAAAATAACAGACGATCCGCATTTTCTTCTGCAACAGTTTACATGAAACCAAACGAATATCAGAGTGAAGATGTGGTAATGACCACAAAAATCCTTTAAATCATAATCCAGTTAGGATATATGCTATAATCTACACTCCTTATATTAAGCTACCAAGTATTATCTCTTATATTCCTTTTTTTTTCCCAGAAAATGATTTCAGTAATATATAACTCATAAGCCTAGCTTTTTACTAACACTTCATTCTGTAACTTTTGTAGGAAAAGTGAAAGGTCATTGAAATGGTCAATCTGAGAAATATTACAATTTGGAAAAAAACAGGATACATTGTGTAAAACAAAAGCAAATACAATCGACATTAACTATTATAAAATTATAACTTCAAAATAATGAGTGTATTCGAACGATCGACAAAGTAATAGCAAACACAACAAAGTGAGGGTCATTTTATTGTATGATAATTTGATGCTTGAAAGTTACCGTCAGATCTCTGAAATCTCAAATCAACTTTAATTCAAGCAATAAAAAAATTTCCTCTCGGGAAAATCACATGAACTGTTTAGTAAAATGACAGTTTAGGGCGACAGATGATGCAACTCCACGACATTTTAGCTTTCCATGATCGAGCTCAACAGAAAAAAGTTTGATATTATATTCTAATACGTTCCTTCAAGATATTTACACATTTCCCCGCATTGCTAAGTTAACAGTCAATTTTGAAGAGCTTAAAAGAACAAATGTTTCAAATTGAAGAACACAGCAGAATGTCATTGTATGCTTTAAATTTCGCAATATTTGCTAATTAAATGAAAAACAGTCCATAAAATAGAATTCAGCCAAAACGACCGCAAAAATGCAATGAAATCGTCATTTTAAATGATTTTTCAAAAGAAATTTCCAATCGATTAACAATATTCATCTGTTCCGAAATTCGAATAATTTAAAACATGTTAATTTAATTTCTTTGTGTGGTTAAATTAAAAAACACAGAGATTGCATGAATAAATAGTCACCGGTATAAGCTTAGTCATTTACATGAGACATTTGAATCATTCATCTTAGAAAGGTGTAACAGAAACATTTGCGATTTCTTTTATGAATTTTTCACGATGAATGATATTTGTGGCAGCGATGATAATACGCAAATTATTGTATTGCGCGAGAAGTGTTAGTGCAGCAATCTCCGAATATGTTACACCACCTACAAAATAAACCAAAATTGCTTTCCGGATGCGACTATCAAGTGGGCGATTTGCATGAGTATAGGAGTTTTGATCGCAGAAAACCGAATCACCAAAAGTTGCCTTCATTTCTTGCATATTCCATCCATTGTTCACTGTATCACTAACTATTTTACATAGGATAGGTGTATAGACACCTGAAAAAACGTATCGCATTTGGTTCGGATTTCGGAGATCCATTGCTGATTCGGTATCACCTGGAAGCAGAGTCATACGTCGTGCTAAAAATTGAAATGTTGGCTTAGAAAATGATGATGCTGCGTGAGGTTTCATTGGAATAGCAGTATGTACAGTTGATAGTTGCGGTGTGGAACGCTCTATCAAGAGACCCTGAATACCAAGGAAATGTAGTACTCCAAGATTTTCGTGGCCAAAAGCATACAGATATTGGTTCCGAAATTGGATGAAATATTTGGTTGGGATACCATTTTGAGTAAGAGACCACAGACAAGCCAGCAAGAGAATTTGCCATTGATCACGTTGGGCACACATAGAATCTTCCAGATATGCCATCACCTCGTTAGGATCAAAATTCCCTGAAATCAATGCATGCTCCAGAGTAAGTCGATCCGAGATCCCTTTACACTTTTCCAGAACCACTTCACAGGCGCAAATATGCAACTCTAACAATTTATGCTGCTGCTTAAGGGTTTGTAATTCATTGGATACAAATTCTTTCATATCTTTTACTTGTTCCAGATTAGAACCTTTGTCGTAACTTGCCTGAAGAGATTTTGCCTTAGCACTTAAGAATGGAAAAACAGCAGTCATATGCATATTTCGCACAGCGGAAAAAATAGGATCATTGTTATCCAAAGTGGTAATCTTGGATCGACTTATACTACCACTTTTCATACGCTTGTTCACTTCTTCACCAAATACTACCTTGCCACAGCTTATCCCGAAGGTATCATGTACCATTGATTCATATGTTAAACCAGTGAGAAGAACAGTTGCCAAATCCAGACTTCGATCGAAGAGGAATAGATGACCAATAGGCTGATCAGGTGATGAGCGTGGTTCACCTAGTTCAGTATGCAATTTCTTCATCAGTTTGTTTACATGCGCACTATTTTCTCCAACGCCATAAACAACTGGTATCAATCCATAAAGTGTTTGCAATTGCCAAAGTGATTTAGCAACTGCACGAAGATGAATGAATGTACGATCCACCAATGTTGCCACTGTAAATTCATGATGTTCTAAGCTGAACAAATGCGCATCGATGCTAATAAGTGGTAATTCTAGCTCTAACACATCAACCATACCAAAAACTCCACAACGTTCAAATTCTTGCTCACAAATATACAATCGTTGTGGAACGAATATCGCTGAATAGTTTCGTTCTGGTTCGGCTAAAATGTGCTCCGCTATACGTTTTGCTATAGCTAGCGTTGGGCGTATAATGTATACACGGCGTAGTGCATGTTCACTCCATGTAAGATTCGAATGATGTTGAAATTGTTGTACGCGAGCACAGTTATGTTTTTGTAACATAGACATCGATGCAATTTTGTCCAGTGGTCGCATTAAACTTGGCTCCACTGCCAAATCTTTTACCTCAGGCATCGATTCCAGCAAATGGATTAACTCACGCCGTGCTATTTGCGCTAATAAACCAAAATCATCAAAATCAGCCATGTTTTCTTCTTTCTTTCCTATTACATTACCTGCAAACGGATATATAAGCGTGAATGGCGTGAATGAATGCATATAAGATCAGTATTACAATGCAAACCTTTGGCCAAAAAAAGGTAAGAAGTAGAAAGCACTTGTCTCAACAAGGTAAGCAGTAAAACCTCGCTTTGTTTCGTGAAAATTTTCAACGTAAACTATTTCCTTTTCTATTTTAAAATTAATCTACAAAAAGACTTTATGAACCTATTCGGGAAAAAATAAATTTCCATAGAAGAGATTCCCATAGTTCTTTCCAAACATATTTAAGTTCATAACTACACATGGATAAAATATCTTCGGTATTGCGTGTACAACAAGTTCTTTTGAATTAATAGTAATAAATAGGATGTGATACCAATCATTTTAAATCATCAAGTCAGCCTCATAATTTTATTGAGAAAGCACTTTATTCCACAAGAAAAAAATCTTTATTTTGTTCACCTGCATCATCAGAATGCTTTTTTCTCCGGTTAAATAAAAAACTTTAATTTCTAGCAACGAACCCTCTAGTATGGACCTTTCTACTCGGTAAATACGGATTACCTTTTTCAAAATCCATACTGCGTGACCCAATAAGTTCAAGCATTAACAATCCGTAATTTAGTTAATAGATATGAGAACAATAACAGCATTTAAAACGAAGACCTACTAAAAACTAAGGTCAGAAAACATGCACTGCTTAAAGACTCGATAAAGAGCTAAAAAATTCTTCAAAACGGTTTACATTCAAACAAATATGTGGATAACTAAATCCATAACTTAGTCAAAAATGAAATCAATTTCAATGAGATAACGAATCCAAACTTGCTTTACATCGTAAACAATGTATTCGTTATACATGAGGGAAGAATCTTCGTCTTTTCGTTGTAGTGAGATTGGCTTACCACAAAGTACTTCACAGCCGTCTCTGCAAACAGATCAAAATTTCTGAGTTAAGCAGCAAATTAATTTATTAATCTAAATAGCAGGAAAATTACACAAAACAGTTTAATGCATGTCATTACTAATCTTTTCCAGGCTTCTGCAAAAGATTATGGACGCATCACTAAACAGGTTATGAGGTATATTGCATTGCCGAAAGATTAGTGAACTAATATGTATATGAGTCATATATATATAGTCTTCAAAAATATCAAGCGAATTCCCACAATAAAAATTAGTAAAATAACGGTGTGGAATCTTACAAAGTGACGTATGTAGCCGGATCAGGACCAATTGAACCTAAACCCTTGGTACTGTTTTTTCCTGCAGGAAGCTTATCGGCATGAAAGTCGCTTTGTAGTAATTCGTTCATTTCTCCCAATGCGACTTGTGCCAATACCAAAAAACCAGGTTTATTTTGTTGTGGATAGCAATAATTGGCTGATTTTGTTGACATATCGGCAAAATAAATACCCTTACCAAACATGTAGCCGGTCTGAAACGAAAGTCAAAAATGTACTTTATCCCAACTAGATCTATTATAGGAGGAAAAAAGTAATAAAGGAATATAAAACTTGTAGGAAATGATTATCAAAGTCTACCGCAGGAGCTTCTGATGGAGCAATTCGTAGTCCTTGAGATAAGATACTATACCAATTTGTTAGTCGAGATCCATGCCATAATAATTTCCTGAAATTTTTTTCTGCTTTGGAAAAACCTACATTTCATCTGAGCAAAAAAAACCATTAGTAGAATGAAAAATGAACTTTTTAACAAAGCCAAGAAGAAAAACAAAGAAATGATTTCTTATTTCTTGTTTCGACTCGCGCACTGCGACTTCTTCGATTAAAACAACATTGAACAAAGAATTAAATAAAACTGGATTGCCTTGCTGCTTCTTCAGATAAAAAAAAACAAGCCGATTTAAACCTGTTGCCAATATCGAACATGAACTGTTCTTGTTCTCCATCTCGATTTACCGCGTATAAGTTACGAATGCGCATACGATACATGTTATGTGTTGGAGCATGCGTCCATTGAAGGTAATTATCCACAATCTGTGTTGTAAAAAGTGGACAGGTAGATGACAATCAAAATGATCATTTTCGGTGGGTGACACTATTTTTCAAAGGTATACTCCCTTCTTATAGACCGTTTTCTTCAATCAAAAAACCATTCCATTTACTCAAAGTTCATCAAGAAGAGAATGATTGAAATCGACTCATTCATTCTCCACGATAAACATAACTTCGACTTGAGCATTTTGTTTAAAACTGTCAAAAATACCTTATACTTAGGATCACTTGCACTAAGGATAGATATTTTGCACTTCATATTCATGTAATGACGATCGATTGGATGAACATTGACATCTCCCTCCCTCTTAAATGTCCGTATTGCTACTTCGATTTCGCTCAAAGCCTCCAACAATTTAATTTCAGCTTGCAATTGCTCTACTGTCTTAATCATAAGCGGCTGACGCATCCTGCAAACACAATGAGGAATTCGATGACAGTATAATGAATACCAGAACTTGAAACCTAACGTCAGCGAACCCAAAGAAAATGAAATAGCCGGAGAGGATGTTAGGACCTCGAACGTTTATGCAGGTCATATCTGATGCATCAGATTATGCTACACTGAATTTTTGAAGTACCATTTTAAGTAAAAGTAATTACCCAAAGAAATGAGGTATTTTTGTGTAATAATTATTGACAGCTTCTACAAAACCCGACGAAAAATTCTTTTTCTTAATATGCTCTTCAATTTTTGTCAACGCTGCATATCCCGCCTTAATTTGTTCGTCAGTCACTTTCCCTGAAAACAACAAAAAATTTTGCAGTTCAATATTTACGGTTGTATTAACTACAGTAGTGATTAAATTGAAATAAAACTAATACGAAAAACTAAAACTAATATAATAAAATTAATATAATAAAAATAGCTGATCAATAATACATTAGTGGTGTTTATCCCATAAAAAAGATGAAGATTTCCTACCCAGAGGTGCTTTAGTAGCATCATATTCCAATTCCGTCATCGTTTCTTCCATTGCTCTTATATCACAAATAATGTTTAATAAATGTTGCAGATAGGGATCAAGTTTTGATTCCACTTCTTTTGTCTCTTCAGTATCATTTTCATTCTTTTTCTTTTCTATTACTTTCGAATAATCATTCTTGAAAATACAGTTTATTATTTAAAATCGGCTAGAACATTTGTCTTTACTTTTAAACATGGTTTGAATTTAAAGAAACGAACAGGCAAATAGTCGTATTTGCCAACTACTTTTTCGAAACTGGTTCTTTCCGCCCAGTCATTTCTCGTTTTGTTCTTGAACTTGTCACAAAATAATTCCTTCGCTTTTGCTAAATCTGTACCACATGGATTCAGACTGGTTTGTCCCTAAATACATCATTTAGCTGGATAGGAAAATTTATGCAAATTTCGAAAAGAAATTCCGTAGTGCCTTAAGCTACTGCCTGATAAACAACCGCATAACACGACGTATGAAATCAAAGTCCTCTTTTCAATTATTTTGATTCTTTTAAGGCACTACGGAATTTATACTGAAAATACAAGCATATCATTGAATAATAGACATCAATAAAATCAGAAATCAAAAGCAATCCATAAAACAAACTTTGTAACCAACGCGCCCCCAATGAAACCAAACCCAATAGCGCTTTTCAACATCACTTTCTAACAGCTGTATGATAAAATATTTATTGTTATTGTATTGTGCACTGGTCTGAAACAAAACTCGAGAGCATTAATATTACATGTGTAAAGAAGAATCTGTCCTAAAAAGCGGAAAATCTGATTCACATTTTTAATTTTTTGTTTCTTAGAAATAACTCAGTCGAAAAATCGTATATAAGCAGTTTAATTACGCAACCTGATTTAACAAGGCATCATAAACATCATTGAATTCAGTATAAACATGTGCAGTGCCAACTAGTTCATGACATTCAGGATCCACAGCTGCAACGCCTTTTAATATAACTTTCTTCAAATCACTCCTATTATCTGAAATATCTCTACTGGTAAAATATTAAAATGTAAGCAAATATACTTTTGATTAAAAGTATAATTTGAATGAATGCTGAAAAAATCGGTTATCCTCAGAATTTATAGTCACAACACTCTTTTCTGGATACTTAAAGCACTACTTCGATATCAATAAAGTGATGTTGATTTGATTGAGGTCTGATCTACTCCAAGTGGAATTAAAACAGGCACATTTTATTTTTTGATACATTTATATTGTTTTAATGCAACAATGACAATGCCTAATGATCTATTTAATACATTCCTCAGAAACTCGCCTTTATCAGTACTGCTATTCGAGTCATTTGTTTTCTGCATTTCAGAAGTACTATTTTCTTTTCTACGAATTCTTTTTGATTCTCTAATTTGTTTCTCATTGTTATCGCTATCTCCATTAGTATCACTTTTGTCATTTTTCTCCCTCATTACCTGTAATTTTGACGATTTGTCAAATTGATCCGTATTTAGAAATTCCTATATAGTCTAAAACGGTAACATATGCTATATTTTATTACTTATAAAGACTAATAAAAATATACTTGTTCCTTTCAATGACGAATGACTTAGTAAATTAATCAGACTAGGAACTTCACCAAAGTAATCGATGCCATTAGAAAACACTATAGAGAGACATTTCGATCTTACTCCGTACCCCAAAGCTATTTTAGCTATACCGCTTCTCGCTTGCAAACATGAAAAATATTGAAGCCTTGTTATCTAACCTTTCGCTTATTTTCAGTTGAAGAGATATGGGTTCTTGCTGCAATACGCTTTACTGCTCGAAGACGTTCGATCCTTGGTACTGGTTTTGCTAACATCGAGGGGTCTGCATTCGAGATGCGCGATCGGATCTAATATTATAATCGAAGTAATAAAGAAACTTCCTAACCAGGACGAAATTTACTCGATAAATTAATAACTGAAAGTATTCAATTTTTTTCATAAAGACTTCAGATGGAAACAGATTTCTGCTCACTTCATATTCCATCAATTCGTCGTCACTTCTAATTAGATTACTGTCGAAATCAGCTATAAAATTTGTTCCTGATAACACTATTTTAACATTTCCGGACCCATTAACGAAGGCATTTTCTAATGTTATAGTAGATAATGGGTCCACACTTCGCCAACGTCTTTTCGAATCAATATATTCCCAGACACGATCAACACCTGCAACAAAATATGACAAAATTCAAAATACAAAGGAAAAATTTTTAATTGCCGGTAGTAATTTACCTTCATCATTTCGAATAGCACATCTTACGGATCGAACAAAACCCGTATCCAAATTTTTTTGTTTCATTAAGTTGAAATCGACTTGTAATTTAGATTCGTCCATTTCAAACTCCGTAACACCGCTTACGATGCCCTCGCTAAAATTTAGGTAAATTTAAATGATAGCTAAATGATAGCTGCCAATTGATAGCTAAATGATAGCTGCCAAATGATAGCTAAATGATAAATAAAAAAAATGATAGCTAAATGATAGCTGCCAATTTAGGTAAATTTAAATGATAGCTAATTTGATTAGAAGAAAATATCCCAGTTTAATGATATCAACTATCAACCAAGTTAAAGATTTTTGTTTTCATAAATAAAAAAAATAAACAAATAAAATAAACAAATAAAATAAATAAATAAAATAAACAAATAATAATGGAGGATACTATGAAACCACCCCTACTGAGTAATAATTAGATACGAAATATTTCACTATTAAGAGGGAATAAATCTCAGCGATTTTAAATGAGACAAAAGAAAAGAAGAAAGGAAATTATGGACTGAAGAATAACTTTACTTATTTAATACAGTTCGATACCAGCAAAAAATTGTACATTCTCATAAATAAAACAAATATTAACCTGTGCAGTACATGACATATTTTGCTTTTGACATCTTACGTGAATACCGTTATCAAACATTCATAAATCGTATTTGCACCGCGTTTCCTAAGTATTTTACTTTCTCTCAATAATTTAAAAGCAATATGAGGAAAAATTACTTCAACTTCCTGTTGATAGCATTTTCATACTTGACCCATCTTCCTCGGCTCAATTCGTACTCCCAAACCAACTTTTTATACATTTCCACACTGCCTACATCACTCTCATTTTGTCTGTCGGTCACTACACCTCGGACAGTATCGATTCCATCTTCTACCAGATTATCCATTTTTTTGCCTGAAAACAAATTTAAATTCAATGAAATTAAGCATTGTTTCAAACAGAGGAAACTGTATTATCATTTGAAAAATAATTTTTACTAATCAAATCACCACTTCTACTTAATAACAGAAATAATAAAATAAATATAATATAAGCAAGATGAGCAGATATGTTCAAAATTTTCCTCGATAAATTAAGCTTTTCTCTAACATCAAACAGAAACAAGCTTGTGAATGCAATTAGATGATACGATGAGTATTCATTGGAAATATTCATCGCTACTGTAGCTGAGAAAAAAACACCGTTTTTTGGTATTCTATAAGTTCTAATTTTTCAACTTCAACTTAATCATTTACAATTAATTGCAGTTTTCCAAAGAAGAACTACTGCTGCGTAGTTCCTATTTCTTCTTTGGAAAAGTTCCTGCAGTGCGCAACTTTATTGCCAAGTGATTACGACGCCAGAACTATCAGGACAAATCAAACCCATATGTGCATTTCGCTCACTTCAAAACATCGTCCATCTGGGAATTACTGAACATCTGGAGGCGGCAAGGGAATGCCAGGAACATCAGGACAAGGTGGCCAGCTGACAAGGTGATGGATGACGGATGACATATGCATTAGTGGTGGTATTGTGACAGTTCTGAATTATTAGGACCTGTGCAATTAAGCTTTCCAAGTGAGCTTGTATATACTTAGGTATTTTCTTTTGAATATATTCACTATTATATGGTTTTTATTTGCCCCCAATAAATTATTTGGATCATTTCATCCAATTGTTTTGTATGATGTGAAAGACCTGAAAGGTTTTTCTTCATTTCGTTGTTATGGAAGACATCATCATATAACTCCGATGTGTTTGTTCGGTTCGATTTATTCCATCATAATTTACAGTAATTTCTATTTGGTTTCAAGAAAAGTGAACATAGTGTGATTTTTCTTCTCCGTCTTTCTTACATTGGCTTACTATTTTGTTGCTCTCAATTCATTGGTATCTATTTCCCACAAAATTAAAGATCATTTATTTCACAAGTTAAAAAAATAACTACAATGTTAAGAATGAATAACAATAAATGCGACGAAACGAGTCGTCCTTTTCCCGCACTTACGATAATTGGCAGTTTGGGCAGTATCGTTTCACCCAAACTTTTTTCATCGAATAAATCATGAATATCTTGAGAGATATCTGGAATATCGAATCCTCTCTTCTTATTCAAAAACGGAAAAAGAAATTGAAACTTAGACAGTAGTTGCTTTCCATATGCAAACATCTCTGAGGACTACATGCGACCCCAGTCACTGCAGAGAAGTGGAAAACCTGGGTTGTAAATTGTCCTGTGATTTTCAGCGCATGTAAAAAGAAACATTATGATGATAATCAAGTGGGGACAACAGAGATTAATTTGAATTTGAAGTTGCATGGAGCAATAATCTCGAGATCATGTGCAATAATATGACTACTCTTTCCGATTCTTTATACTTGTATAGATGAAGGAATTTTATACCTAAACTTGCATCTGCAGAAGGCTTATCATTGGTCTGAGCCCGGGCACTTGGACAAAATTTATTGTCTTCGTATTCATCCTCTAAAAATTCTATATTTGACGGCATATAATATCGTGCTGGTCGAATATCTTGTATGGGACGTGTTGAATTGATGCTGGAGTAAAATCTTATCAGATGTAGCCCCTGAAAATGTTAACTATTGATTAACAGCAATATGATTTGATCGATTTTCAGTGTAAGAAAAGGTATTATTTTATGAAACCTTTAAAAATTTAACGGAATAAATTAAGCCTGCTTCTCCTATGAATAAGTTCAAATCAAGGAGTAATTAAAATATATCAGACTAAACTAATTATGCTAAATTTGATAAGAATAGACCCTATGACGGATCATCCGTTTTGCCGAGACTCTTCATTCGGTCAATTAGAATATCGGTCTTTCATTTGATTTCTGAGCGATGCCGCTGCATTTGTCTCAGGATTCACAAAACTAATCATCAAACTGAATCATTTACTTATCGGATGGAATATCGATAATCTAAGCTATGTAATCTTTTTTAACCGTTGAGTGCTTGCCTAAGCTACAGTCCAATTTATTATTGCTATAATATTTGTTGATAATATCAATTAGAGCAGCATTAAATTTTATCCTTAATTCGAAATGCGAAAACTGAATTCATTTCTGAACAAATTTTCCTAAAATAAAAGAAGCAGAATTGAACAAACAGGCTTTATGGCGATCGGGGTGTCGAAGATCAAGTAAGTTACACCTTCAAGGCAATCTCCCTCAATGAATGAGCCAACATACGATATTGCACCAGTGAATGAATATGGTATGAAGTGTCTCAAGCGTACCGGAAGTTGAATTCCTTTCGATAGTGATTCTGAAGATAATAAAAATGATTAATGATGATAATAATCTTATGGCCAAAATTGTTAAAAAAAATTAATATTTCAAATGTTCCACTTATTTCTTTGCTCATTCTTATATTTGTATCTTTCTTTACTAGTGCATTTATATTTTTGTTTTCTAGACAGATATAAATGCTATAAATAAATATATTTAACACAAATTGCCAGTTAGTAATTCATTTCAATTTTTTTTTCAAGATCATTCATACTTTGTACCATTCTCAACTTTTCTAAAATATCACTATACTATCGATTAACTAAAGTGACCCGTTTCTTGACTGTTCTATCGATATGTCTTGTTATTTCAATAATATCATCACTATAGTTTGAGTTTAGTAATGTTAAACTAAATGAAGAAGAGAAGAAAATTTTTTCTTTCAGAATAAATAACTTTGATCAGGCGAATTTTTCGGGATTGGATAACCATAAAATATTTCATCAAAATCGATCATTTCATTGTTGCTATTATCGTTCGACATTTTTAGCTCTACTTGATTATTGAGGACTAATATGGATGAGATGAAGAAGTATTGCTTTTTTTTGCTATCATTATGACACAATTCGAATTCCATTAATATCTAATTGACGGATTTAATTAGCTAGTAAATAGACTTGAAATAGTATGCTGGACATATGATAGCAAATAGAGATAAGCTTGTGGACATAGTAATTGTGTCATTATCTACAATATATCTACGATGCATTATCTACCATATCTACGATATAAATTGCAAATATAATTGATCAAATGTTTCTATTCTAAAGCCAATTTCAACTAAAAAAAAAAAACCAAACTTATGAATTATTAATTTAAGCAAAAAATTAATTATTTTGAGAATTTTGTTTTCTATCTAAACGTTTCAATATTACACGACATGATTTAAACTCTCAACATTTTAGCAAATATAAATTTAACTTTACTGAACCAAATTTGAATAAATTGAACAATAGCTATTATAATTTAAAAATGGACATACAAACCTCTCCAACTGGTTTTTTCATTTTGTCAAAATTTATTAAATGATGTAAACCACCTTTCAGACCATATTTGAATATAAATCGAATTTTATACAAAGTAAAAGTTTTACCGTTATATTGCAACCACGGTCCATGACTAAAATTTGTTATTGATACTGAAATATTAACAATTTTAATTACTTTTTAACAATTTAATCTTCAAATATTATTTTAATGCTATTTGCATAGATTATTATGTAAGAAATAACTTTATAAAGTATTTGAATACTAAATGAAATGATCGTTGCAACATTTGGCTTAATTTCAGATAATTAAACAATTTTGAACTTCTGTTAAAATCACCGATGAAGGATTCGTATTATCATTATTATCAGTATTTATTGTTTATTATTTTTTCTATTTATATTCAGTAATTTTCTTAGAAGTTTTTTTATCCAAAATATTCATCATTATTCTTGTATAAAGCTGACAAATTAGCAATTTTGAAATTTAGTTGAATATATATTTTTGCAAATTGATAGAAATAACTATTAGTTAATTAGTTAANGTAATTTTCTTAGAAGTTTTTTTATCCAAAATATTCATCATTATTCTTGTATAAAGCTGACAAATTAGCAATTTTGAAATTTAGTTGAATATATATTTTTGCAAATTGATAGAAATAACTATTAGTTAATTAGTTAAGATTGAACAGTCATCTAATTAATAGTTATATAAGATTAGTATTATTTACTTTCTTTTCAATACAAAATCCATTTTACTAAAGAAATATTGAATGGTGCAACTGTCACCATAAAAGACTAACATTCTGTAGGAAGAAAGTTGAGAAAACGAAAATCACTTCTTTCTTCATTGTTGAAACCGATAAGTTTAAAGATGTTTTTAGTTTCATTTTGTCGCTTAATTCTATTTGCATCAATGAGAATTGGTGATTGTTGTTTGCCAGTTGAACAGAGGTTTTCATTGCTTTTCATATCTTCAACAAATATATGCACTACTATATTCATTTTATATTTCAAAATTATCAATTAAATTTTTACCTGTTCAACTATTTATATTTATTTCATCTTATATTTATTTCATCTGTTCAGAACTAATTTTTTAATTTTATTAAAATTTCATTTCATAACGAATATTTCGTCAAAGTCAGTTAGGAACACTTGATGCTACTAAGATTTGATTATGTATTAAACAAACGTAGTTGTACTAAACCCTCTTTGATCCTCTTGATCTGTTATCTCTTATCAAGAATGAAAATATATAAAGTTATTCCATTATTCTAAGAACTATATTCTCCATGAAATGGATTTCAACGTTTCTCGCAAAGATATCGCGGAATAAATATAGAGTGGAATCTAAGGATTATGAGGATTATATTAAATTTTCTCTATCAAATAATTCATCGATTATTTTAAAAATCGTTCAATTTTTTTGTTACCAAATCTAAATTGTTCAATTTAATTAGTAGTTTGAATTAGTAATTAGTAGTGATTAATAGTTTGAAAAAATTAAGAATTTATTGATTATAACTAAGTTTTAAAAATTAAAAGTTATAAGAGATTAAAAAAACAATTACAATTTAGAGATATAATTATATATATAATGGAGAGATTCGGCAAATGATCCGGAATAACATTCCTGAAATAATATAAATTTCATCTAAAATATTCCGGATAAATAAATTTGGTTGGAAATGCACGAGAAGAATAATTTTTTAAAACATTATTCAAATCATATAAAAATCTATTTGTTGCAAAATGGGGAGATGTAAATTAATTAATCGTCGCATAATTAATTGATAATTAATGAATAAATTTACATAAGTAGAAGGGAAGAGAAAATAAGCCATATCGAGGAGTACTAACAACTAGTACTAATTATCATTGTTTTTGCATTTGGCATCAGTAATTATCACTGATATTTTGATAACAAAACTATTACTATTTCCCAAATTCCACTATTTTCATTTTTTAATCTTATCAAATTATTTTAGCTCACCAACCTAATTAGCCTATTCATGTTAAAGCAATAGGAAAAAACTACTTGTTTTAAAACAATATCATCCTTTTATATACGAATGAATAATTTGAATTTTAATTATGATTCAATTAAGAGATATAAAAATGAAAATTAAAATATTTGCATAATTCAGATAGCATTAAATACAATAATTTTCAATAATACTAAATTACGACACTAACATATTTATCCCAAATTTGCATATTTTAAATGATAAAACAAATAATTTCATAATTAATTATAAGAAATTATTTTAATTAGAAAATCTTTTCGATTTCATTCTTTTTTTTGTTATTTCATTTTCTCTTTGAAATTTTCAAAACTTTCAAAAAATTAAAGAAAACATTGCTATGTTATATCTTTCGATCATTTCCCAACGTTTGTTATAAATTGCTGAAAATGCAACTTTTGGAAGAATAATGTGAAAACAATTGTTTGAAGAATAATTAATTACTTTGTTAGAACTTTTAATTCGATAAACATTCTTTTGAAATATGTTTGTTCAATTGTAGGTAAAATTTAAATTTTTTGTCTAGTAAATACATACACACACACACACACACACAGATACAGACAGACAGACAGATACACAAACAGACAGCTTAAAATCGATATTTAAAAGTTTCCCACAAATACATCAACAATTTTGCTTGGATAATTTAAAGGATCTTGAAAAAATTTTTTTCCCTTTACTTTCTTTACTACTACTACTACTTCATTAACATTATTATTAACAAAATTCTTAATGTTATAAAAATGCTAATTTATTTTAAATAAAACTTTTCGAAAAATTTTTATTAATTTAAATTTTAATTTGAAAAGATTTAATTTCTTTAAATAAACTGTAAATGCTTAAATTCTTTTTTGTTTTGCTAATAATTTAATTTTAGAATAATTTATTGGTTGAATTAATTTCTAAATGATTGATACCATTGCATCAAAATCATTTCACTTTGAATTATTATTTTCATTACGTAATTTCACTTTGAATTATTACTTTGATTACGCAATTGTCTAAGTTTCATGTTAAGGTTGAGTGAGCAAATGTATCAGCTGTCGTATCTATCATACCAATATCAATTGAATAAAGGTGGGCCTTAAGCGGAAAAGCAATTGTTAGAGAAATTTCTTCAAATTTCAATTTGTGTACTACCATTTCATTCCATTTCACATTTCACTCCTATCACTCTTTTTTTCCACTTGCATTGCTTTTTTCATTTATCAAATAACTAACAAATCTATCTGGCAGATTATCAACTATCCTAATCCTATCCTATCCTATTCTATCCTATCCTATCCTATCCTATCCTATCCTATCCCATCCATTTTCATTCGAATTCTTTCTCATTTTTAAATTTCAGTAAAAATTGTTGCAAATTATTGAAATCATCAAATTAGACAAAAATATTTTCTTCCCAATTAAGGAAGTGTAGAAAGTTTTTAGAGTATTTACTGAATGTATTTGAAATAACACCGGAAAGTATAAAAAGAAAAATATGAAATTTATTTTTTAGAATAGCAAACTTTTTGATAATTTAGCCTTATACAGAAATACACCTTATATATAATTCAACCCTATATAGAAATACACCTTATATATAATTTACCTTATATAGAAACACACGTTATATATAATTTAACCTTATATAGAAACACACGTTATATATAATTTAACCTTATATAGAAATACACGTTATATATAATTTAACCTTATATAGAAACACACGTTATATATAATTTAACCTTATATAGAAATACACGTTATATATAATTTAACCTTATATAGAAACACACGTTATATATAATTTAACCTTATATAGAAATACACGTTATATATAATTTAACCTTATATAGAAACACACGTTATATATAATTTAACCTTATATAGAAATACACGTTATATATAATTTACCTTATATAGAAATACACGTTATATATAATTTAACCTTATATAGAAACACACGTTATATATAATTTAACCTTATATAGAAATACACGTTATATATAATTTACCTTATATAGAAATACACGTTATATATAATTTAACCTTATATAGAAACACACGTTATATATAATTTAACCTTATATAGAAATACACGTTATATATAATTTACCTTATATAGAAATACACGTTATATATAATTTAACCTTATATAGAAACACACGTTATATATAATTTAACCTTATATAGAAATACACGTTATATATAATTTACCTTATATAGAAATACACGTTATATATAATTTAACCTTATATAGAAACACACGTTATATATAATTTAACCTTATATAGAAATACACGTTATATATAATTTACCTTATATAGAAATACACGTTATATATAATTTAACCTTATATAGAAACACACGTTATATATAATTTAACCTTATATAGAAATACACGTTATATATAATTTACCTTATATAGAAATACACGTTATATATAATTTAACCTTATATAGAAATCATTAATATAGAAATACAAATTTGTATTTTTTTCTATTCTCTTCTTTTGTTTTATTTCAATTTATTGGATTTATTTGAAAGAGTTAATGTGGCTTTTCTATTCTAATGGAGTATTTCCAACATGAACTTTTAAGTATAATTATGTTTGATGCAATTGGAACTTTTTTTTGTTTGTTCCTACCACCCATCGTTGTTCATTTTTGTTTCGACAAATTTTTGCTATCCATTACTTACCAATAAAAATTCTCTTCTTTATTTTTGAAAATTTTAAATCGGTTAAAAAAAGAAAAGAAATATGATAAATTGAGCTAATAATAATAATTACTCGAAAATGAAATATATTTACTGATATAGTTATTCTTCCAGGTTTTTACTATTCTGTTTGAATTTCAAATTATAAAATATATTATCGTAAAACTATCGAAGTATTGAAATATTTCAACGAAATGTTGCAAAATGAATCGAAAAAATTATTTATGTGAAGAAACGAATAAATTCTTTAATGAACTCATTCAATTTCATTTCTAACATTTTCTATTACTTTTAGTATCTTTCAAATGTTTCATTTCAAAAAAAGATTATTTTAATTCATTTAAAATTTATTATTTTAAAATAGCATATCAACGAGGCGATAACAAAATCTAATTTTGCTTCTTTACTATTCATGTAGCTTTTTCAATAATACTGCAACTCGGTGATATTATATTACAAATGTAATAGTGATATCATATATAATAGTGATATCACTATTACATATCAATTCTACCAATGTAATTTTCAATATTTTATTGCATCAAATTTCTATATCACACCTAATTTTCTATATCACACCTTTCTATATTACACCTAATTAATGAATGAAATGAACTAAGTTTGATTATAAAACATATCTTTTTAAGTCTAGTAAATATTAACGAGATAATATATGGAAATATTCTTAATTTCATTTGATAATTTCTTCTAAACATATCCATCTAGTATCTTCAATTGGCGCTTATCACCTTTTCATTATTGCATTGTACAAACGTCAAAAGCACTTTCATCAGAATTGTTTATGCTATTAGCATTAATTAGAGTGTTAATAATAACTTTGACATTTTGTTATTCATTGCATATCGCTTAATGCAATTTATTATAAAGAAAAATGGAAGAAAATTGTATAGCTGGCTTAATGATCCAAGCATAAAATTGACACATTACTAAAATTGAAAAAATTCAATTATCTCCCTCTTTCATTCCATCCAACTTTTTCCATTTATATTTTACTATTCAAATATCAATTTTATTCACTTGTTCCTCTTAGCCTTAGCCTAAGCCTAGGCCACAATATACTTTAACTAATATCATTTACTTCTTTTTTTGTAGTAACTTTCCTTTATACATTTATATATATGAGAATGGTGAAATGAAGAATGCTATTAATACAAATGTATTTATTGTATTTGTTGATTCAATCATAATTTATTATTAAACTTTTGTGATAAATATTTCGTTGATCGTATCATATTTGTGATCTGTTCCAAATTTTAACCTTCATTAATTAAATCTTTTATATAATTAATTAAATTTAAATTTTGAAAAAATCATTTTTAGAAAAGTAATTTATTCATAAATTATAGCTGTTAAATTTGTTATAATTATTCTTAAAAAATATCAATTAAATACTAAAATTTATTTACCTAAATTTTACCCAAATTTATATACTTTTTATTGATTTTTTGTTTATTTAATTATTATTTATTTTATTCAAAATTGCTCAAATAAATTTATATGAAAATGTTTTTTGATAGAATTATGATACATTGAAATGATAAATAAAAGCTATCTGATATGCTGCTTTTTGATTCAACTAAATCAATCAATAATTTGATATTATCAATTTAATCAATTCCATTGATAGCAGTAGTTAAGAGTACAGTATAGATAACGATCATTATTTTCTTTGGTTTTTATGTCCATTTTTTAAAAATGGCTTATTTCGAAAGTTCACATTTATATTCAAATTTCTCACGCATGATTGACATATAAAATTTAGCCCACTCTTACATCTATAATTATTTACAGGAACAAAAATAAAACATATTGGAGAGTGAATTAAAAACTTCTTTCGAAGTGCCTTTTATTGATGAATAAATTCGTGATGGAGAAATGGAGATTAAGTGACAGCCATTTTTTCTGCATACATTTGTCATAGGGCTGAAGAAGTGATCAGATTTCTACGAAATTTTTTATTGTGAATCTTCCAGTAGCATATTATTATTATTCTCAGAATATAAACGATATATTCGTATATTGTCATTCGACATTGCTGTCACGTGGTAAGTATATGATGATATTTTGCGCAAAAATTTATTTTTTAAATCAAATGTGATATTAATGAATATAAATTATATATATGTATGCTTGCAAAATTCATTTCCATTTTGCACTTTAGAATATAATTAGAATTAGACATTTACTACTTGGAAGTATAGATTATTTGACTTAAGTTATTTTTAAGCTTTCTATTTGTCTGTTTCAATCAATCTTTCAGCAATTATTTCAGGATGAGTCTAAAAAAACCGCTAACACCAATAGGAACCGATATAGAATCAATTATCATTGCAGTGGTCCTATTTCTGACCTGTGGTCTATTGATGTTTGCGTGTTGTTTCGTAGTTACTCAAATATACTTATGCTACAAACGTGCCTACTTGAAGAAGAGACGACATTTGAAACAGGAAAGCGGAGAATTTCACTATGCTTCGGTGCAGGATGATCCGGAATTTCGACAAACCTTCCAGATGACATATTATTGACAGAAATATTTATTTAGTTCGCATCAAATAAAATCTAATAATATTGGATGAAATGAATTTTCAAATTTTCAATGCATAATTATCTCTTTCATATTTTAATTTTTCTTAATTATACTCAACTATATTTTTAATTGAAGCTAAATTAATCTCAATGTTTCACAAACAAATGTTTATCTTATTATGTTTATCGATTTCGATATATCAAGAAGAAACGGATCGGATCTTCTTTAAACAATATATCCATAATAATAATACTATTCAATATTGTCACATATTGTCATACCTATGCTAAGATTCACTTCACTTATTATTTGCATTCATAAAAGACGGCAGCATTATAGTCCATTCTGCATGAAAAAATTCTTTTCATTCGATTGCTAATATTTGTGAATTGAGTAGGAGATTTATGAGTGCATTAGAAGAGTGATCGATTGCATAGGCCAAGCCAAGTTAGGTAATGCTATATATGCATACCATTTCTAAAGTTTCATAATGTCTGTCATTTACCTCTTTGTATATAAAGTCTTGTGAAATGATATTTTGGAATGCGCTTTTATCCACCATACTAAAAGAGCACCATTACCTGTATGTGCCTATTAATGAAAAAATAAGATGCTAAATTAACCGTCATTGGTATGTATGAAATGTACAATTCATCTAATATTCTCTTTTTGTTTGCAACAATACTTGTTACTTGCAACTTGCAGCACTCATTTACTGCAACATGCAAAAAGTATTACTTCTTTTTTTGTCCAGTTATTTCTGCAACAAGGCCTTTATCATTCAAACAATTATATAATAATTTGTTTAATTAAAATTTTCGCATTTATTTTGCATAATAAATGATTTGTATTTCATTTTTTGCATCAAATATTGATACATAACATGATTACAGTATTCTGCTAAAATTTCATCAATTTCTTAAGGTAAACGATCTTTCGTCACTTTTACAACCTGAAATAATATCATCTGAAGATTCTTCTTTTTTTTTGATCTATAAAAGAAAAATTTTAAATTCCCAAAATATCAGGTTTAATTAGGAGAAAGAAAGATGCACACTCTGAGTTAACTTTGAAACTTTAAGTTTAAATGAATTCCAATATCAAATAAATCTATTAAACTATTAAATTCATCTCTTGAACTATTTAGATCTTCTTTCCCTTTCATAAAGATTCCGTCACTAAATCGATCATTTCATGAAATCAAATTTACGCATTTTATTGCATGAAATTCATATATCATGAAACACCAAGAATAACGTATTATTGATGTAACTTTAAAATGCCAACGCAACAACTAACTCTCAAAATCCTCCTTGGGAATTGACGGCTGTGTGGAAAATTTGAATAATTCTGAAAGCCATAACCAACAAATATTTAGATAAATATCAAACTGCTCATTCTTAAATCAACAAAATAAATAACCTTATTCCAATTAGTAACAATTGCCAAAATTTGCAGGATACGATAAATAATATTTGGATTCACATATTCCAACAAATTCGCAAATTATATTTTAATATTTTAATTTGAAATTATTTATTTCCATAATTGAAAATTTTACAAGCAAGAAAAAAAATGGAAACTTTCCGGCTCCGGTTTTTTACTTATTACAAATATCGTTTTATATAAACCAGAACTGATTGATTGTTTCAAAAATAACGCAATACAATAATTGATTTAACTCATGGTAGAGAAACATGATTGTTTAGTTCGTAAGCAATATTTGAATGTATGATTTCATGACAATCATTTTGATGTACAAATGTCTCTAGCAGTTGGGATAAAGCCTGAAATTAGTAGTGAGAATTCAGAATTCATAAGAATAGAAAGAGAAGCAATTAGCATGCAATAAGAAGTTCAACATTTGAGATACAGAAATTAACAGATTGGTTTTGAAACTTGCATTCATAATATCTCCATCATCTCGATATTTATCTCTGTAATAATTTCAAAATTCATTTAATACAAGCAATGTTATCACTTATGCAATAATATTCATTGATGTATTCATCCGTTATATTATCGTTTAAACTTTTAAGGGACTTTTTAAGTGCTATTCAACCTCTTTCATATGAAGCAAATAAACAAGTGAACAAAATGATTTTTGTTTAAAATATATGTCAAATATCTAAACATACCTCCCAAAAAAATGATTAATTATCAGCCGTTGAAAGTTAAATTAAGTACCGGCCGTTTCATTATTTATTTTCATCAATCATTCGAATCGTCTAATCTTAATGGATGATGATCAACATATTAACAAATTCCACGAATATATGACATTCTGATATGAATCTATATGATATTACAGTAATCAAATAATATGCTACGCAAGTAGGAATTTTATTAAGCTTATTCAAGTATGTACAGCATTAACACGCTTCATTATTTCTCCGACATTTTGAAGAAACAATTTTTCAAAACAGCTGCTTTTATTTTGAACAATTATTTTAAATGTTTTGAGAAAGGGCTAGTAATAACTTCTAAAGCAATATCGAATGCCAACTTGCTTGCAATCAGGAAATATATTTCGACATGAGAAAACGAAAATTAAGCATTCCGGTGTAATACCACAAACTATCAAAACTATATACCACAAACTTTATACCACAAAACTATGTCTTCATGATTATAAATTAATAGAATATGGCGTATAATTTCCATCAAACAGATCTTAGGAAACAAGAAATAGACAAAACTTAATTCGCTGGATTTCTTCAAAATCCTTGGATTGAAAATCACTTATCCTTTTATCTCTTATAAAAATCTGTAGTTTGTAGTCTATGTAGATCTAAAAAAAACAAGAAACAAAAATCTCTTTTGAAATACTCTATAATGCATATAATAATAAATGTAAAAAATTATGCAAAGTGAAATTCAAAATAACAAATTTAATACGTCAGTCGACGAAGTCCTTATCAACGAATTTAGTCTGGAAAAAAAGGAAAATAAAAAATTTAACAGAAATACATCACTGCACAATAAGCTAAAATTTGTGAATGCACGACTAGCATACTGCTGCCATCATTAAAATGGAGCAATAAATTCCGATGCATAAAATCGCTCAATTGGGCGTACATCGACATTATTGACTGTAAGTTAACTTCATGAAACTCCAGAAGTTATCTACCGTATTAAATTTTCATTCTACATAAACTGCGAAAATCTACGAATAAAATACATGGAAAAGTTCTTTCTCTCTATATA
>CAKAEH010001566.1:0-46428 GCA_916381525.1 Cercopithifilaria johnstoni | reverse complement strand
GATCACACAATATGAAAACATAAAACTATTCATTCAACCAAAAAAAAAAAAAAAAATGTATAATTAATATAATTAATATGCTAGCATAGTAATTCATTTATTATTTAATTTTGGAAATAATAAAAATTTTTCTCATTTTTTTTTTCAAATATAAAAGTATATAAGGAATAAATAAATATGAATATGCAAATTTTAATAATATCATTAAGATAATATTGTTTTGATGGATAATTAGTATATATTATAAGCTATATAATTATTATATATTATAAGTTATGATTAAATAATAATAGTAATATATACTATAAACAATGAAACCCATCAAATAAAGCTAAACAAAAATTGCAACAAATTGAAAATAAATTTTTAGAGAAAATTGGAAAGAAAAAATGAAATAGATATAAAAAAAAAGGAAAACTTAATCAATCCAAAACGATAAGACTAATATCAATGATATCAATAATATCATTAATATCATTGGCATCACTAATATCATTAATATCATTAATATCACTAATACACTAACACTAACATCACTAATATCACTGATATCATTAATATCATCAATATTACAAATATCACTAATATCATTAATATCATTGATATCACTAATATCACTGATATCATTAATATCATCAATATTACAAATATCACTAATATCATTAATATCATTGATATCACTAATATCCTTAGTATCACTAATAATATTAATATCGCCAAAATGGCATAGTTTTATCTAATATCATTAATATCATTGATATCACTAATATCACTGATATCGCTGGTATCCTTGGTATCACTGATATCACTAATATCACCAATATCATTATTATCACCAGTATCACTAATAACATTACTATCACCAATATCACCAATATCACTAATATCACTATTAAGTATAAAGTTAATATGAGCCATTTAAATCAAACAAACAATTTTGCTTAAATACAAAAAAATTTCAGAGATAAATGGTGAAAAAAATTTTGTTGAAAATTTTAGCAAAACCATTTCATGACAGTTTTTTTTTCGTTTTTGTAACATTCACAGAATGGTATAGTTTGATCGTTGTGCCAATTCGCCGAAATTTGTTGTGAAATGAAAAACAAATGATTGTAATTACAAATAGCTCACAATTAAAAATAAGAAAGAATGCTAACTAATCGATTATTAAATATTGAAATTCATTGATCTGATCAGATCAGATCAGATATTATTGATAAATGTTACCTTTTAAAATATATGCAAATATTTAATGTTTAAGAGTTATTCGATCAATAACTTATATATATGTATTAATAAATGATCAGATATTATTGATAAATGTTACCTTTCAAAGTATATGCAAATATTTAATGTTAAAAAGTTATTCGATCAATAACTTATACATATGTATTAATAAATGATCAGATATTATTGATAAATGTTACCTTTCAAAGTATATGCAAATATTTAATGTTTAAGAGTTATTCGATCAATAACTTATAAATATTATTCAAATAATGGAATTGAAAAAAAGGGAAAATGAATTGCACTTATTATCGATTAATTTGAATTTGTTAAGAGAAACCAAAACATTTTGATTGAAATAAGGTGGCAACAACGCAATTTTACCATCCTTCTTTTTCATCATTTATTTTCTAATTTTTATTTCTTTTCTTTTTTTCTTTTCCATCTTATTATTTCTATCTCTAAAAAATAAATATTACACAAAATCTTTTTTTGAATATCATTTTTTTTTATTTAATGAAATAAAATTTAAATTACAAAAGATAAAAACAATGAAAAGAAATTTCAAATAGCAATTGGAAATTTTTGAAAAAAGCGTTAAGCAAAGAAATGCAAGAAAAAAAGGGAATTTATCTGAAATGAATGAAATAGGCATAAATTGAATTTTTGATATTAAATTAAAAAGAAATTATAATTAATTAAAATTAAAAAGAAATTATAATTAATTAGAAGAAAAAAGAAATTATAAATAAGTAAAATTAATGCGAAATTATAATTAACTCAAAGAAAAAAGAAATTATAAATAACTAAAATTAATGCGAAATTATAATTAACTCAAAGAATTATATTTGATGGAAGTAATTAATGAATTAAATTAAATGAATAGTTTTTGAGTTTATTCAGAAAACGAAACAAACAATAAAAAAATTTAACCTAGAAATTATAGTAAAATAATTTATAAAAAAGTTTGCAATAGTTTTAAATCTAATTTGTCAACAACATTAATTATTGATTTAAAAAAATTTCTTTCCACCATCAAATAGGCTATCAATATATAAAATAATTTCATTACTAAAAATAGTTATTAAAGAATATCATTCATCTAACATCGGTTTTGATGATATATCATCGGTTATCAGTGATAAGTGATAACTTTTCATCTTGCTGAGATTAAGCAGCATACTTCCTCATATACTTAACATTATTATTGATTTGATTATTCGCAACAGTCTGGTTTTATGGATGATAAATGAAATTGCTATTGTAATTAATCATCGGAAAACCACATGAATATTTTCTTCGATGAAAAACACGACATTGAGGAAAGTAGAAATTTTAAAACATTGTTAAACTTGAATCGATAACAAATGCTGCGGAATTTATTTGAATTAATGCTAAGCTATTTTATTTTATATCGAATTGAAACTTTTAAAATTTCAAACACTCTTGAATTAAAGTATATTTTAGCTTAATGATTGAATGATTAATGTTATTGCAATTTTATAGATTGTTTTGTTTTCAAAAATTTTCTCCAATCATTATCACAAGTAAGTAAGAAGTGTCAACATCGAAATAGATAGGCCTTAATGCATAGATAGAGGCAATAAAGTCATACTCTGATATTTGATTGTTGAGAGATTGAAAAAACATTTGTAGAAGTTTATAATTAATGTGTAATTGCAAAGGTTGCATTAAAATCAAAATTTCCAATATTTTACAACAAAATAAAATTGCAATTAGTCTTTGCTAAACCAATATTAATTAGTAACAGGTGTTATTTATTTCAATTTTAATACATCACCAAATAACACCTAATGTGTTTTTGAATTGCTAACATAGCACTTCATTATCTACCACACAATTCAACAATCATTTGGTTGTTGTAGTCAGTCATTTTGCCGTTTCATACATTTGAACTTGCAGAATGTTCCTTCTGAATTCGTAATCAAAATTGAAATTGAAATAATTGACGTTGAATGATTTGTTGAGTTGTTGAATATTCGGGGAGAGAGAGAGAGAGAGAGAGAGAGAAAAGCCGTAAAATACCTGTATTTTTCATTTGAAAGATAGTTTAATCATATTTGTATTGAAATCTATCCTTTATAATAACAATAATAAATTTCAACTTATTTCATTTCATCTCGATTTCCATAGAGGAAAGAATTCAATTCAACTAATAGTCAATAAAACCTCTGTTGAATAATTAAATCAAATTTCTTAACAAAAAATATCATTGAAAAAAGTAATTAAATAATTTTAAGAGAAACAATACTTTTTCTTAACAAAAAATATCATTGAAAAAAGTAATTAAATAATTTTAAGAAAAACAATACTTTTTCAAACAACAAAATGCGTCATTAAAATAATAAAACTTTTTACTTATTTAATATCCACCAATAAAATGAAAATTCATCCGAACTATTTGAAATTTTCATTTAACTATTAAAATAAATGAATTTTCTTCTCTCTCGTTTACAAAATTTTTGCTCTGATAATTTTCAATACCTTTACCTAACCTCTAACCCTCATTTAATATTTAATAAATTAGTATAAATTCAACCATTCTTTCGGATCCGATTATCCGTTCGACAGAACCTCTAACCCTCATTTAATATTTAATAAATTAGTATAAATTCAACCATTCTTTCGGATCCAATTATTCGTTCAACAGAAGCGTTTATTAACTAACAACCAGTCGGATAGAACAAATCATTGATGAAAAGATTTTTTGCATAACTCCAATTAAGCATAAAAATTAAATTCTTTTCTATCGATTTAAATTTTGTTAAATTGTATTTATTAATCGCTTTAATGTTATTCCAGGGAAGGATAATTTATCTAATTTTAATAATTAAGTTAATCTCGAAATTCATAATCACCGAATTGTTGACAGAATGAAGCAAATGAAAAGCTCATACGAACCAACCTGAAGCAATCAACTAATTAGCTTTAAAAAAATTTTTTTCTTTTTAAACACAAGTATTGGTAAATATACATCAGGTAATATTCTCATAGAATACAGGTAAATTAATCACAAATCTGTCAAATGAAACAACGACGAATGTAATCTATTCTGTAATGGCCAATGGAGACTTTAAAGACAAAAGCCAATAACAATACTGATTTTTTCATTAAGCGCCAAGCGTTAAAATCCATCAGATTTACTGAGAGATATATTGTTTTAAATCCAAAGCCAATAGCATTAAGCGCCAAGCGCTAAAATCCATCAGATTTACTGAGAGATATATTATTTAAAATCCAAAGCCAATAGCATTAAGCGCCAAGCGCTAAAATCCATCAGATTTACTGAGAGATATGTTTTAAATCCAAAATCTCCGAAAATTCGTACCTTAAATATGTAGTCAAATCAGATGAAAATTTGATTCATATCTTACAGATAACTTTTAATATTGCATAACACTTCAAAAATGATAGTAACAAAAATTGAATTCACTAAAATTTTGAACTTGAAAATATTAAATTTAAAAAAGTAATAAAATAATTTAAACTAATATTTCTATTTTATATAGTTGTAATGTTTGATTTATAGACATTGTAAAGTTTCTTTTCTTCAACCAATTCGACGGCTTTTTATTATCAATATGAATGGTAACTAATATATTTAAATAATGAATTATGAGTATCATTAGATAATTAACGATACTCATAATTCATTATTTAAAGTACTTTTACTTTTTGAAATATATCAATTAAGCTGTTTTCATCATTCGATCATAAGTTGCTAATTGATTTCAATTAATTTAATTTCACTTCTATTAATAAAAATATTATGAACTTAATTAATTGGTTTATTTTTTGATGTACATCCATGCGCAAATGTATTAAACGTATATCAATGCACAAATGTATCGCAAACTATATTTTAACCTAAAAATATCTGATAATGCTATTTTAAGCAATTCTTTTCTTTCATTTAATTAGATAGAATTCATATCAATTTAGCATATAATATATACCATACCTATTATGCAAATCATTGAATTATTTTTTCTCTATTTACACAAAAAAATACTTCGAATATTAATTTATAAATTATAATTACTTAAATAACACTAATTACTCTGTCTTCCTTCATCATACCGTTTTCCTTTTATTTTCTCATTACAAAAAAAGTATAACCGCAACAGAAAACAAAATAAGTTGCATCATATTAAACCTTTAACAGATGTCTTTATTTTTGATAATGGACCGAGCGGTAAAAGTACCTTTGTTACGTAAACATTTGCGCATTCCTTCTCTTCTATTTTTATTCATAGTTTCATTAATGAATATTCATTTACATAATATATAATATATATGTTCTCAATGTTTGATTCTAAAGTGAACTTTTTCTAATTTTTTTCTTTTGAAATTAAAAATTTATAAATATTCTTCGAAAATACAGTAATCTTTAATGCTATTTGCATTCTAAATTAGATTAGCTAACATTTAAGAAGGTAACACGACCGATTTATCCCGAATCTCTAGTAAATGTTTACAAGAAGTTTCGAGTATTTATGCTTTAACAATCTTTCGTTAAAAAAAGGAGACAACTTTACACTTACTATTTGAAGAATATATACATAAAATGAGATCACAGGTATCGTAAGAGATCACGCATAACGCGAGGTACTGAAACAAAGTTTGATAATGTATCAAAATTAATACCACCATTTTCATCCAGAATTTCTATTTCAAATGTATGCAATTTATAAATGAAATTTAATATAGGTGGCAAAAAATTGGTACATTATTCACCGGATCAACAAAATTCATTGTTTCAGGTTATTCAGATTATACACATTCCAAACTACTTTCTTCAGGCCTTTCGTAAATAAACGAATTTGGCGAATCTATTTGATGCAATGTACTTCCAACGATAACTTTTGTTGGTTTTGAATGTTGCGATGATGTGGTAAATGTGGAAGATGTGTCTGGCGGTGATGCACCACTAGAATTACTTCTGGAGCTTGTCCATCGCGGTAACGGGCGATATTTGCGATCCCACGGGATATCATATCTACAAAGAGTTAAATGAATTTCCTTTAATTGCATTGAATATAAATAAATTTGGAAAAATTGCAAATAACAATCGCAATAATATTACAATAATATAAATTACTTTTTTTCAATTTTCAACAATTAAAACTAACTTAAACACCTATAATGTAAGCCTAAAAAGGTAGCAATAATACGAGAATTTTGAATCTTAGTTTAATGAAATATTAAAATAATCCCTTTACCTGGTACTTTGAGCTGAACAATTAGATGAATCAATATGCATTATACTCGATGCACCGTATGGTTGACATTTTCTGGCTGATAAATCTCTACTTTTCTTCTGTCGAACATAAAGATAGAGGATGAATGCGCAAAGTGCACTACTTAGCGCTGTTGTCAATGCAAATGCTGCCAATAAAATATTCAAATGGCTTTCATTTCCAATAAATTGCACAAAACCAGATTTTAAATCTTCCGGATACTGAAAAAAACAAACAAATATTGAAAGAATTAAAAAAAGAAAAATAATTTAAATATTCTTAAATAAATAAATAAATAAATATTTATTTCGCTAAATTATGTATTTTTGTTGTTTTAGTGAAAAATGGAAAATTTGAAATTTTTATAATATAAGAATAAAATGAATAAAAAATTAATGAAATTATTAAAAAAATTTCATTTTAATCATTTTTTTTACACCTATTAATTTTTAATATATTAAACATTTCATAGCGTAAATATTCACAAATGCAAACAATAATGAGAAATTAATTAGTTTACCTGTTGATTGATTACCGTATCATCACTATATTCAATACACCACGGACAACGTTCTTCATGTTTTTCAATAATTATCGTACTGTTAAAACATCGAGCTGCTAATTTGATGATAATTTTACCATCAACATCCGCTGATACTGTATCAGATCTTTTTTGCAACTTTTTCTCCTATAATTATTATTGAAGATATAATACTTTTATGATTTTAAATTATTTTTAAATCATTTTTATGATTTGAATAAAATTTCATCTGATTAAAAAGTGAAAATAATGCAAGATTATAATTTCAAATTGAAAATAATTCTGATTAGTCTTTTTTAGTGAAGTTGAAAACGGCTTAGAAATGATTATTTGTATTACCATAAGGATGATAGAAGATTTTTTTTTAATATTTTAATATCACTCTAATTTACCGATCGAAATTTTACTGCAAATTAATTTCTTCCAAAGAACTAATCTCTTTCCTTTCGAAAAACTTGGCACAATTCCTTAGTTTTAAAATAAATAATAATTTTAAATAGGAAAAAATGATGAAAGAATACAACGATAAAATAAAGTTCACAATTTTATCCATTTCTTTTTGAAATAAGTCTTCTTAATTTTACCAATTCATTAATTCTAAAAAAAGATCATTATCAGTATTTATCATTAGTATTTTCATTTTTTCTTCAAGGCTGATAAATTAATGATTTGAATAAGTTTAGATTGTTTAAATGGTTTAGTAAGCAGATTTTAAAATAAATATGAACTTAGTCATAGCTTCCTAATTCGTTTTGTCTTCCTTAGAACATTTATTATTATCATAGTAAAATGTATAGTACAAATATTTCAGTTATTTCTAAAAATTCCTATATAATTTACTTAAATTTAAGTTGACTTAAATTTAAGTACTGAAAATTTAATTTACTGAATTTATTTCCTAATTGAAATATTATATATATATCTGATTGTTGAAATTTACTTCATCTTGATAAATGTTAACTGAAGTGGATGAATCGCAGATTCTTGGAAATCCATATGTTGGATCCACACCTATAACTTCACATGAAATTTGAATATCACTCGGATTACCGTCACTCCAATGTGTTACATATATACGTTGCCTTTCCTGTAAAACTTCAAAATTGATTACCGGAAATTAATATAAAGCATTAAACTTAAACATAGAGTAAGTAACATACCGACCATCAAATGACCTATACCTAACTCTTCTCTATTAAATTTATATCAAAGTGTAGATGTGTTTCAGATGAAGTTAGACGCAATGAAAATTTTCATTTCATAAAGCTAGTAATCATTATTATCTTTCCTTTCCACGTTCAATGGATATTCGCTAAAAAGCGTACAGTCAACTATCAAAGGTCAACAAGTAATCATCAAAGATACAATCCGACGGCATCGCAAACTAATTACTTTGTCCTTCAATTATCGTAGAATTTATGTTTCGCACACGTCATCGACGTCACTTATTGATATTTGATTTCTTTTTCAGAAATTATTTTAATAATGCATTGGCCTTTGATTCAGGACAATGATATCTTTTCTGAGGCATAAGGAAAATAACAACGTCGAAAATTGCATTTTTATAATTTACAGAGTTAATTTAGATGAATCTAAATTTTGAAAGAGTTTTTAATTTTATCTTAAAATTTTAGGAAACTTTTAGGAAATTATGGGCATTTTAAAGAAAATCTTATTGACAGCTTTTATATTTGGAATTCGTTCTCTATCAATGATACTTATTTTTTTTTACATTATTCTTCTCAAAAAAGATTTAATGATCGACAATTCTCATAAATTCCATTAATTAATATAATTATCTTAAATTAATTTATTAAATTGTGTTAATTATTTAAAAAAAAAAAATACTATTCAATAAGTTTTAACCTGCATAAGTTTTGGTGTAATAAGCCAACTTTTTGATAATTTTTCATTGGTGATAGCATTTAAAAGTGATAGTTGAAATCGTGGTTGTGCACAACCAGCTGTTGTTAAGCAACCTCTTCGCCATTCGATATTTTCCAATTTACTGGTCAACCAAAATATGACTTGTGAAGTGTCCAATATTGTGCAAACAGTTGACAGCGATAATAATAATGTAATTAACAATGAAATTTTCATCATTTTTAATTGTAACTGTAAAATTTGCAAAATTAATTTATGAGCAAATTTTCATACATTAAAAACTTTAACAAATAACAAATTAAATATTTTTTATTCAAAAAATCATTTTTGCTAAAAATTATTTGCGATATTAATTTTAGAACAAAAAAGAACTTAATTAAATTGAAGCAAAATAAATTTTTGAAACCAAAGAAGTATGTTATCATTGGAATATTCTGATAAGTGAAATGATAACAAAAATCAAATGAAAACAATTATCACAAACAAATGGCTGTATCAATCGTTGCATACATATTAACTTCATTAAATTAATTGAACAAAAAAAAAGATCTAACTTAACACATTAAATTCTATGATTAGAAGTTAGACCAAAATTCTTATAATCTAAAATCAAAAATTTTAAATTTAAAATTATGACTAATCTACAGATTTTATATTGATTGATTGGGAATTAAATAAATATTTTAAGATGAATGATGAAATGATAAAGAATCCTTAGATATGCCTATGATAATAATAATATATGATAAATATATAAGTCTGAAAATTTTTAAATAAAAATAATACAATTTAAATTCAATCCTTTTCTGATAACTAACTTCTAAATTGCTCATATCATAAAATTATCTGTCATTAATACTTCAAAAAAAAAAAGTATTAAAAACTTTTGAAGTATTTTAGTTTCATAAAATTGAGAAATTCATTTAGTATTAATTAATCATTTATATTCATTAAAATGAAGTATCTTTGCATAGCGTTGATTTATTACCCGAACGTTTGGTTTATAGTATTGGCTGTTATCGCTATCATTTAACTAACGACGTCGGGCGCTGCTGTAATTTCATTTTCTTCTATCCTATGCAATTTGATCCTTTCGGAAAGATAATTTAGCTATATGATGATATGATGATATATCATATCAGATAATGAAAGATGAAATTAATGCTAACAAATAAAAAATAAAATGAATAGCTACAAAAATTTCTAGATTATTAGCCCCTATAATTATCAATCAAAAATGTTATACTACTGAATGAATCACTGATAAGAACTCTCTCGGGAAATACACATCAAATCGGATTTAAACCGGAAAGATGAAATATTTTCAGTTTCTTTTCCTATCTTTTTATTTTATTATCAATCTTGTTTAACTGATATATTGATATATTTAATGATAAAAAAAGCATCAAATCGGATTTAAACCGGAAAGATGAAATAGTTTTTCTTTTCCTACGTTTTTATTTTATTATCAATCTTGTTTAACTGATAAATTGATATATTTAATGATAAAAAAAGCATCAAATCGGATTTAAGCCGAAAGATGAAATATTTTCAGTTTCTCTTTTTCTCTTTTCCTATGTTTTTATTTTATTTATTTCTTCTTGTTTAACTGATAAATTGATATATTTAGTGATAATAACAATATTTGGCTAATAATTACTGAAACAAAAATTATTATTTTAAACTATTAAATTTACTTCATATCAAATATCAGCGAAAAATGAAATGTTTTTTTCGTGAAAGTGATAAAGTATTTCGAAATTATTAAACTTTCTTAACACTTTTCGAGGGAGAGAAAAGAGAAATTATTTTGAGGAATGAAAAAAATTTATTATCCAAAATTTGAATATAAAATTTTATATTATATATGCATACTTTATTTAAATATAAAATTTTATATTATATATATATAAATTTTAGATATGTATGTATATCTTATATTTAATTTATACATTTTATATAATTAATATAATTTATACATTTTAATATAATTAATATATTAATGAAGTATACGTATATGCAACAATTGCTATTAAATATGAAATTTTATAAAAACAATAATAAAATTGACGGAAATTTTTTCCAATTTACAATTTACTCGTTTTTATTGTTTTAAACAAAATATAAATGGAAAGGTAAAAAAATATGAATAGAAAGGTAAACAGTTTTCATTTGTCATTTTATGTTTACAGAATGGTTACTTGAAAATGAAACAGGTAGCCATTGGTAAAACTTTCGATCGAATATGGCTAAGGTCAACAATTGAGAGAAGAAAATGGCGAAGAGTGGATTTGTTGGTAGGGAAAGTAGCCAAAAGAATAGGAGGTGTACCTTTAGAGAGTGCGATTAAGTAAATATAATGGCTCTTTGTAGATGGAAGTGTTACCGCTATCAAAATATAGTGAGTACCGCAAAAATAAAAGGCGGGGTGGAATTATTTCGAGTAATCTAAGCTGACAAGCAACTGATCGCGATCATTTAAATCACCGTTAAATTTTCTCATCTTCTCTCTCTCTCTCTCTCTCTCTCTCTTAGCATTCAAACTTTCGTTTTATTACTTTCGCGGAAAATACCCACGAAGTAGAAAGCTTAAATTTTAAATTCAAATTTTCTTTTTATTTACTTTTGTGGAAAATACGACAAAATGGAAAGGTTAAATTCTAAATTTGCATTAATGATTTTGAAAACAAAAAATTAGCAAATAATTATTTTGAAAAGTTTTAAACTTTTAATTAAACTTTTAATTAAATAATAAACAGATTGAAATTAGCAATTAATCGTAATAACAGATGTCAAATTGAAATATGCATTAAAGAGTATATAGCTAAATTTACTTTATTGATTTATCATATATCATTCTTATCAACAAACTACAAACTACAAAGCACACAACTGCTTAATATTTTACAACTTCCATTATAAGTTCTTTACAGATTTCTAAACTTTTATGCTATCAATTGATATTATAATGACTAATGAAAATGACGAACCATTGAAAAGTGTGAAATTTAAATTTAACAAAAGTACAACATTTTGAACAAATTCAATTCTTTGAAATGATTTTCAATTTTATATAACAAAATGCTATTGCTATTGTTATTTCGTTATTGTTATTGTTATTGCTATTGTTATTGTTATTGTTGCTGTTATTATTGTTATTGTTGCTGTTGTAAAAGAGAAGCTGGCAATAAACGAAAAATTTCTCTAAGCATTAAAATTGGAAAAAGAGAAAGTTTCAGTCTTTTATTTCAGAAGAAAAAGAACTGTTACTAAATTTGTAACAGTGAAATATAATGTGATCAATTGAAATTACAAAATTCAAATGAGTTCCATAGAATTCGGCGGCAATTTCATTGCTACAAAAGAGCAATGGCTATTTTAGTAAGGGGGAAAGAGGTCGGGGTTACAACACAGCGGGTAGCATAGAGATAGATTAAAATGGCCATACATCCACCTATCAAACTTTTTCACAATATGTTTAAGAATAAATAGATCAATGAGAAGAAGTCTTTTGAATTTCTATCAAATTTGCAATTACAATTAATTTATCTTCAAAGTATGCAATTTAACTATGATCCATAAATATTTCATAATTTCGAAATTTATTGTTTAAATTTTTGTAATTATGAAAAACAATAGAAAATAAACATTATTTCTAATATTAAAATTTTAATTAAAAATTCTTTAAATTTTAGTAAAAAATGAAGTTTTAATTTTTGAATGAAAAATTTTTTATTAAGAAAGAAAGGATCAGTTCCTTTCTTTTCTCATTATCATATCCTTCTAAAGGATAGTATATCAATTGCTGGAATTAGTTTTAAAATAAGATTTTTTAGCTTTTTAACGACAGCAACAACAACAACAACAACAACAACAACAACTGCAACAACAACAACAACAACAACAACTGCAACAACAACAACAACAACAACAACAACAACAACAACAACAACGACAATAATAATAGCAACGAAAACAATAACAATAACAACGATAACAAAATCTCCAATTATATAATGAATAGTTGAATGTGTTGTCATTGAAATAATTTAACTGAAAGAGAATTTGAATATTTTAAATGAAATTTTAATATTAAATGATATGGCATGACATGACATGATATTAACTATTTCTTCTTACATGTCATTTAATAAGAAAAAGTCGCTAAAAAAAGGGTTTTATTAAAGTTGTAAAAATAATGCGCTAAAATTTACTCTTCCGCCTAATTATCGATTATTGCTCATACCTTCCTTAATTTGAGGGATGAAAAGAAGGCTATTAATTAAATAGCCAAATAATACTAATAACCAAAACGAATTATCATAAAACAATATTTATTTGTAAAGGTGTAGTTAAATAAATCTTTTGTGTTGCCGCAAACTTAGAATTAATTTTGGAATTTAGCAAATTTCGACTTAAAATACCTTTTTGGTTAATTTAAGGAAAATAAAATTAATTTGTTGATGTATTTATTATTCAAAATTATTTTCATAATTTTCTGAACTTTTATTATTTACCTGAAAAGGTGTGAATTAAGACAATAATTGCTTTCCTATTAATTTCATTATTTATAAATTTTTAATTTCTAATTTTATTATTTTTCTTTTATTTTATAATTGTCACATTCTTTTTGATTGTTTTAAAATTAAAAGAATAAATGAGAAAATAAAAGCATTTCATATAAGTTAATTTATTTTATGGAAATTTTTGAATAACAAAAAAGAATTAAATGAAATAAATTTTCTTTTGTTTTTCTTAATTTCTTAATGAAATAAATTCTTAATTGTTTTTCTTAATATTTCATTGTTATTAAGAAATGAGCGAGAAAAGATAAATTGAAAATTGAGAAATTCATCGATTGCTATTCCTAAAATTAATATGTACCCGAAGAGAGTACAATGAGAAATTTATTAGCAAAATAGGATAATAATATCAATAGCAAAATGCAAATGAGGATAATCATATCAATAACAAAATGCTATAGCAGCAATGATATTATCAATTGATATAAATTATAATTGCAAATATAAATACCCCGCATAGTATTGTAATTATAGTGATAATAATCAGTACTAATATCATCGTATCATTTTTGTTATTGGTTCTTCAAAGTTAGTATAAGGTTCATCTCATTAAGGATGTGCTAAATAAAGATCATTACTTATCAATATCATCATTCAATTGTTATCAGGTATAAAATTGATTCTTCGCTATAAGTATCAATAGCTATTATTGAGTTGAAACTTGAAGTTACTGCAACTACAATTGAAGGGATTATGAAAAGTTCAAGGAAAGTTTAATCCTTATTGTTTTAAAATGAATTAATTAAAGCGGCGGTTTATATTTCAATTTTGAATAACAACTATATCATATAATTACTTTGAGCAATAATATAATAAATAAATAACATTACTATCATTATTATTATTATTAATCATGATAGGATAATCAGAATAGGATAATCATATCAATAACAAAATGCAAAATAAGATAATCGCTATTCATACTTATAGCGAAAAATCAATTTTATACCTGATAACAATTGAATGATGATATTGATAAGTAATGATCTTTATTTAACAATCCTTAATGAGATGAACCTTATATTTACATTATCAGTATTTAATGTTGGCAACATTGCTATCATTAATTTCGATTATTATTTGAATAGTATTTTTTGAATTTTTAAGACTATAGTGGAAAATATGATAAAATGAGTTGAGATTTTGAAAGATACTAAAAAGCATTTCATGTTGACAGCTTAATTTCAATTGAATTTTATTTTCAACAATCTTTTTTTTCCTTTCTAATTCTTGAATTTTAAAAAGTGATCGAAAAGAAATTTACAAGTATAGTATTAAAAATTAAAAATGCATTTTAAAATGGAATAGTAGAGGATATTTGAAATGACAAACAATGACTAGTTGAGTAGTGTTGCTGATGAGATAGACGACTGATTAAATCTAACGAAGTGACATATACCTATCATAGAGGGGGCGCAATAAACAATACAAGTGAGGCGGTAATGTACGATGATGTGATATCAATGGGATATAAGGCATCATTTGTGTCAATAGATTGACTGACTAAAACTTGCAAATGAGATCAAATGAGGCCTTAGATTGGCTTAGGAAAGAATAAATGATGAAAGAAATTTATTAATTTTCTTTTACGAAAGACTAAGACTATTGGCCTTAAATTGATCTAAGAAAAAGGCCTAAAATTGACTTAAAAAGGGTCTAAATTGATTTATATGAAGCCAAAACCTATACCGGTATGAATAAATTAAATGAAATGCTTCAGATAAATCTATTAACTGAAAATCTAATTTTTTGCTAACTTCAAAAATTTTATTATATATAGAAATGAAAATTTTCTTTTAAAATTTTTGTAATTCCAAGAAAATTCGACTTACCTTTCGAATTACCTGAATATTAATTATTAAAATTAAAATGAGAAAATTTGTTTTTCAATTAAAAAAGAGGAATATCGTATGAAATTATTCAAAATAGAAATATGGTACCTTATTAAATTGAAACAAAATATTACTAACTTTAATTCCGGTTATAGACTGTCTTATTTCCGATCAGCGAATATCTTATTATTACTAAAAATATGGTACCTTATTAAATTGAAACAAAATATTACTAACTTTAATTCCGGTTATAGACTGTCTTATTCCAGATCAGCGATTATTTTATTACATTTACTATTTATAATTACTAGTATATAAAAGGATTTGAATTATTAAAAAGGGAAAAATTTTTTTGATGAATTGAGAATAATTCGTATTTTATCCGGGTGTCATCTTAATTCATTTTAAACTGGTTGTATTGAAAGACGACGAATACAAATTATTGTAGTACTTGAAAAAGAATTTTGTAATTTAAAATGAATAATTCATAAATGAATTTTTTCATTCAACTTCATTCATCCTCAAGGAACAAATAATTTTCGGGAATTACTTCATTCAATTATTATTGTAGTAATATATAATGATGATACTAGCCAATACTGTATTGAATAGAAATGAAATGAAATTTCAGATTGGATGAAATTTAATTTGACTAAAATTAAAAGTAAGAAATGATTCATTGCAATTATTTGATGACCTTTTTTTTTCTGACTGTCAATTAAATTGTATGAAATTAAGATGAAATGAAGAAGTAATGAAGAAATGAAATTAAGCAAATTATACGATGAAATAATTGCAATCATTTTAATTTTCTATTATTTTATATTATAGAATAGATCAGTTGTAAATGTAAGATTGATTTATTGATTAGAATTATCACTAATAATTCTTTATGATCTATTATCAGTGATCTAAAATCAATCGATCATTTTTCTTATCTTTTCATTTAATCTTTGGAAATTTTAAAATGTTAAATAATATATAAATGGAAAAGAAGGGAAAAAAAGGAAATCACAATTTTAGAAGATAAATATAAAGGTATATGAAAAAAATAATTGCTGTTGTAATGATATCCCAAACAGGTGAAGAAGATAACATACCATTGATGATGGTAAATGAAGCATTAATGATGGTATGTATTATTAATGTAAGGTAGTAATTAGACGTAACATTAAGGTGTTAATTATCATTTTAAAATTTTAATAGACATATTAAGACATATGAAATGATAGATGTGGACATACTTCAAATCTGAAATGTATGAATTCAAGATAAGCGATGAGAAATTGTAATAATGATTGATTTGAATCGGACATATCCATCATTACAATAATAGGCACCCTTTCACGAAATTTCAGAATCAACCAAAATAAAAAATTCCCCAAAACTATTATTGTCCAGGAATGATTATCGATATCATTTTTCATCAACTTTCTTCGAATCATAATTTTGATAAAAGTAAAATAATTGTTTGCAAAAATGATATATCATTGAAATATCAAAGATTATTGGAATTGGATTTCTAAAATTTATCTGTTTGATAAACATTAATGATAATAATTGATAAAATTGATGATAAGAGTTAGTACTGTTTGTAAAATAAATTATTCATCATTTTTGATTGTATAAAATATGAAATTTTGTTTTTCAGAATATTCTTTCTATTTCAGAATATTCTTTCTATCCTTTCTATGCTTTCAATATTTCAGAATATTCTTTCTATTGCTTCATTTTTTTTTAATCGACAAATTCAATTTCAAATTTCAATTATTTTCAATAATAAAATGAATTTCAATTCTTTCACCTCAAAAACTAAAATATCTGATATGATATGATAACACATGTTATTATCGTGTATCTTTTCAATTTGTTACTACAATTTAAAATGATGAATTTTTTTCATTAGTAAATTGAAAAAATTAAAAAATTTAAATTTGTCGTAAATAAATGTGGAAAAATGAAAATCATAGCTTAGAGTAGATTTGTTACATATGCCTTTGCCTTCATCCTCTCTCATTTTCTTTTTACACACATTATAAAAAAGCAATTGAAGGGATAATAATGATTAAAGTTACTGTAGCATTTTTAGTATTGCTATATTTCAGTAATAAAAAAACATAGTCAGAAAATCATACAGAAAATTTTTACAACTTAATTACAGCTCTTTTAATTGTTAAAAATCATTTCCAAAAATTCGAAATGAAAATTTAACAAATAGTCATTTAGAGATTTAGAGTGAATGGAAAAGATTGTAATGAAATGCGTGAAATGAGAAAGAGAAAAAAATGTGAGAGGAAAGTTTTGCAATTAATGGCTGTGTTATAAATTGTTGACAACAACAATGTGAGATATTCGATTTTGCCGAAATCAGTCAACCATTTAGTAACTTTCGGTAGTGATCGAATAGTTTTAGTGACATTACCAGTAAACAACATATACATATATATATATATAACCTTATGCATTGATTAAATATAATTTTGCATTCTCTAATTTACCTGGTAAAATTGAATGATACAGGATTTGCAGATAATTGGATGAGAAGTATGGAATTAAAATGAATTGAATGATTATTATTGTTTTGAGGGATAGAGGCGCAAATTTGAACCAAAGAAAAGTCACAAAGAGGGAGAGAGAGAGAAAGAGAGAGAGAGAGAGAGAGAGAGATTTGTTACAATTGTGACATTGAAAATAAGAAAATAATTATTATGAAAATAATATTTATTAATAATCAATTATCAGATATGTTTTTAGTAACAGAAATAATCGAATGACCTTCGAAATTCAAATGAGAAAGCAAGAAAATACGTCGAAGTTTCAACTGAAAGTTGATTTGAATATATCACCTTTTACGTATACAACAACAATTCTAAAATTATATCAAAGAGAAATATAATTTAACATTTTTGATTTATCTTTGACCTCTTGAATTTAATAACAATTTATCAAATCTTTGATTTGATAAATTGTTGTTAAATTGATAAAAAAAAGTGTGCTATTTCTTAAACGGTCTCTTTTCAGCTTATTTTTATTAAAATATTTTATAGTTTACTAGAAAAGAAAAATCGAATTATCCCAATATTTTCAACGATTTTATTTTCCTTTCTTTCTTTTAATTTTTTAAAATAAATTTTTTATATTTTAAAATTTCTAAAATTTCCTTTTGCATAAAAGAAATTGAAATTGAAATTGCAAAAAATTTAGAAATTCCTTACAAATATAAATTTTGCTAAAAAAGGAAGAAATGAAAAATTTTTCACAATTGTAAATTAAAATCTTTTACAGTAACTTTTGAAGTGGAACACATTTTCTGATAATTGGTAATTTTATTTGTAAAAGTTTCCTGACTGACTGATTGAAAAAGGATGACCATTTTTTTATTGGAATTAAAAGAATAGGCTGTCACATACACATACACATTTATATATATATATGTGACAGACTATTCTTTTAATTCCAATAAGCTGCCACACACACACACATATATATATGTAGACAATTTAATTCAAAATTTTGTATTTCAATTCTTTAAATTTTATGAGCAAAAGAACAACAATAACAACAAACTACAACAACAATAACAACAAGCTACAACAACAATAACAACAACAACAACAACAACAAAAACAACAACAACAAGAAGGCGAAGAAGGAGAAGAAGAACGACGACTCATTCATTCTTGATACATACAATCAACTGGTTTTCCTTTTTTTCTTCTTCCCCAGCTTTTATCATATTTTGAAGGGGAAAAAACTATACGGCAAAATGGAATTGAATGAGAAATGGGCGCAAAAAGAATGGACAAATGCGCGCAATAAATTACAAAAAAGTTTGAGGGACTTTTTCTTAATTTCAAATAATAAATAATTTTTCGAATGAAAATATTTTTGAAAAAGGAAATATTTATTCAAATATATTTTTAAAGAAAAATTAAAACAATTATTAATTATGCACAAATTTAAAATATCATAGTATTTTGAAAGAAATAAAGAAAGGAAAATTTTCTTTTAAATTCAAATATTCTCTTCATCTTTTTCATAGTAATTTTCTCTTCTTTATTAAATGAAAATTATAAGATCAAAGATTTAAGCCTTATAATTTAATAGTAGCATATAGAGATCATTTAATCCAAATAGTTTTCTTAGAATCAATCATCTGAGATTGATCAATGTGTTATTAGGTTACATTTAAATGTTCAAGACTCCACCATGGAATATATCTGGAGGAAATTAGCATAATAAGATGGCTTACTGTCTTTTAAGCAAAATGTTAAAAGAACGATAAAATATTTAAAGCAAATAAAAATCTCTTATCTTTCCATTACTATAGATTGGTTTTAGATTCTCAAAAAAATATCCGCACTGATACGATATGGTATCATCGAAGATCATAACAATTTTAATAACTTTACTAAAATCGAAATTATGTTGCATCGAAATCAAATGATGACAAATAAGATGGAAAAATTAGATCGATATCTATGTAAGGCATCTGCATTGAAAAATGCAGGAATTACCGCCGATATTCGAATTTTATTTAACAATCAATGATAGTGAATTGAGGAAGGCGCAAATTGACAGTTTTTAAAGATTGATTAGTAGCCTTAAGATGGATTGATTGAATAGTAGCAGACTTAAGATGGTTAATTCCTAAGTGCTAAATAATACAATATAGGTGCTAAATAATACAATATCACTGTATGGCTAATTCATTTTACAACATGTTTTTGTCTTTCAGAAGAAATTATTATTTTGAAAATTATTCAAATTATTTTATTTCCACAACGGCAACAACTGAAATTCAACATTTTGATTTTTAATTTCATTATTTCTTTCTTCTCTTTTCTTTCTGGAAAAGTTGAATATATTCAATGAATGCTGAATGTAGGATGAAATAAATTTCAACAATTTTTTTCTATCGATAACTTACTCATTCGAAATTTCAGAATTTTAGTAAATCAGAAATCATTTTTGAGAATTAAATTAACGAGTAATTATTATGAGAATAAAAAGTCTTGACAGATAATTGAAGGAATGATTGATTTTTAAAAGTATATTTCATTTAATTTGAATAATTTCAACATATAAAAAAAGCATACATATAATTTCCTTCAAAAAACAAACAAACTAAAAATTAATTCAATTCTTCGTTGAATTTAAAATAAGCTTGCAAACAAATTAAACAAATTAAAATAAACTTACAAACAATGACATCTAAAATTTTTCATCGAATTTGAAATGAACTTTTATACGAAAACGATCTATCATAAAGTAAGCCATTTCGAATATTAGTTGTTTCATCGAATTTGAAATAAACTTTTATACTAAAATGATATATCATAAAGTAAGACAATTCGAATATTAGTTGTTCCATCGAATTTGAAATAAACATTTATACTAAAATCGTATATCATAAAGGAAGACTTCATCGAAAGTAAGACTCAAAATGATATATCATAAAGTATGACTTCATCGAAAGTAAGACTTCATCGAGTTTCATCGAATTTGAAATAAACTTTTATACTAAAACGATCTATCATAAAGTAAGCCATTTCGAATATTAGAATAAATTGTTTCATCGAATTTGAAATGAACTTTTATACTAAAACGATCTATCATAAAGTAAGCCATTTCGAATATTAGAATAAATTGTTTCATCGAATTTGAAATGAACTTTTATACTAAAACGATCTATCATAAAGTAAGCCATTTCGAATATTAGAATAAATTGTTTCATCGAATTTGAAATGAACTTTTATACTAAAACGATCTATCATAAAGTAAGCCATTTCGAATATTAGAATAAATTGTTTCATCGAATTTGAAATGAACTTTTATACTAAAACGATCTATCATAAAGTAAGCCATTTCGAATATTTTTTGCAATAAAAGAAAACATCTGGAAAATGAAATAACAATGAATGAATCCTTAAATTTGGTAATATTTCTCGTGTTATTCACCTGTTCACAGATGGTATCAATGATAATTTGAAAAGAGTTAAAATTAAGAAAAGACCACTAAAAATTGATAGTATCATTTCTTCTTTTTGAATGCAATGAAGTGAAAATGAAATCAATCCAATGATATCTACAATGCACGAATGATTCAATGATTTCCGAGTCAATGAAATTTCAACGAATAATAAATTATGATTGTGTTTTTCTTTAAAAAATAAGAATTAGGCAGTTATTGGGAAAAGTTAATGAATTATTCATAATTTTTATTATTGTTATAGCTATAGCTATAGCTATACGATTTATTCAAATGAAATTCGAGACAAATATGCAAAAATCGAGATGAGAATAAAGCCGAATTTTATCACTACTGAATTTATACGAATATCAAAAAAATTTATAAAATTATGATAAGTGAAATTAAGAGAAAAAAATTGTGATACAAAAATTATGATAAATGAATTCATTTTAAAAATGATTTTTCTTTCACTTATCATAATTGATATACATCCGTTTCTGTGGTAATTATACCTAAAAATACCTAAAAAATTTCTGTGGTAATTAGCAACTCTTTATCATTTTATCAATAGCAAAGAGAAAAATTGCAAATAGTATTAAATTTTATTGATATGATAACAACGGTAATTATCAGATATAATATCGATGGAAAATTTTTATTCCATTTATTTAAATAATAATAAAAATTTCTGATTTTAGAGAACTGAAAGATTTAAATTAATCTTTTGTTCATTCTTTTATCATTACATTTTTTTCACTTAATTTTAAAATATTTGAAATTAAAAAAATGAAATGAGCAAAATTGTGATATGATAAACTATGAAATAAATAATATCGTGAAATTTTAGGGAGAGAAAAAGAGAGAGAGAGAGAGAGAGAGAAAGAGAGGCAAGGAGATTTCTGTTTACAAATTCAAAAATAAACAATGTATCATTCAAAAAAAGAAACAAACTTTGACCTTTTACACTATCTCATTTATTATGCAAAAAAAGAGAAAGTGAATTAATTTTGGAAAAGCTTTCATCAAATGAGAATTTAATAAGGTATATTAAGGTTAATATCATTGTTATTTACGAATTATTTCAGTTAGAGACCGTCAAAGTTACATACTTCGTATCCGTCCATTAACTATTCGAATATGTTTTCAAATGGAACTTAATTTTTTTTATCAATAAATTGATCATTGTTTATTTTCATTAATAGTTATCAATTCATTAAATGAAATGAAATAAAAACCATTGGATAAATTCTTCTTCCAACTTCATCAATGTCATTATTATTATTAATATTATTTATTATTGACATCCTTATCTGATCAATGACATTTGGAAGAACGGCTGTTCATGACCGGATGATTAATTAAGGGCATTAGTCTTGCCTGAACGAACTAATCTGTTGTCCATCAGTTTATCTATATCTAAGTGCAGGTATTTCTCTCTCTCTCTCTCTCTCTTTCTCTCTTTCATATCTATAACAAAAAATTTAATATTCATAATGTATTTTCATTATTTCATTCGTCTGTTCTCTATTATAAATTATCTCTGTAGTATGCAAATATTTAACCCTTACTATATATCACATGGCTTAAATACGCTTCACTTAGGGATCATTAAAGTTGCCTGTAAATAACAAAGCTTATAATTCTCGAAAGGGCAAGCCGCCAAAAATTCATTTTTCATTTACGGGTTAAAGATCGTCGGCATTAGAATTAGAAATCAATTACACGGATCGCTTGATCGTAGCAATCGGAGGGAAGATGAAGTTAATGTTTCCTTAATGATCCAATTTATTAGTTCTGTAAGTATCGGTTTAAGGACGCAATTGAGAGAGAGAGAGAGAGAGAGAGAGAGAAAGAGAAAGAGGGAGAGAAAGAGAAAGAGGAAGAGAAAGAGATAAAGAGGGACTAATTCAGAACTTTAATGAATGGGACAAAGAGGAAAATAGAATTTTGATGATTGATCGATCACCTTTGAATATTTAAGAAAATAAGATTTTAAAAAATACATGAATAAATCTATATTGTATTTTAATATAATTATGGAAAACAAAAATTTAATTTAATTAATGTCATCACCATTATCAAAGATTGATAAACATTCAAATATTTCTGGAAATACAATTTTGAAAATTTTGTATGAACCCATAATAGATTAGTGCAGCGGTCAATAAATAGCCTGTCTCAACGAATATTTATTTTTTAATAACTTATTTGAAATTTTTTCAATTTCCTGAGATTTCCTGAGATATCTCTGTAGTATGCAGATAAGTATGTTGATAAAGTATATCATTTTAGTATATTGATAAAGAATATCACGTAGTTCATGATGTAATTCGAACTTTTGACCTATTAGATGTAATAACTATCTTAATTTAACAAAACTTATCAATATTGAATCTATTTCTTCTCTTTTATTGAATTTCTATAAATAAAATGATCAAAGATCAGTTAAGGTGTATCAATTTAGTTTGCATCCGGAAAAAGTAAAAAAATAATTTTGAAAACGTTTTCAAATGATTCAACAGCAGCTTTTTTGAAGACGATATCTTCTTACAACAACAGATATTCAATAAAAAGGATAAAATATATCTCATACAACCCAACCGGAATAATATCCGGTTTTTATCTTATTTGTTCTTGTGAAAACATAAAATTATCTTACCTTTAACGTCATATTTTTCTCATTAATATCAATAATTGTTTTGAAAAAAGGTTTTACCGATCAAAAAAATATGTTGTATGGAAAGGTGAAAAATGGGTCAAATGTCACAACTTATCACAACATATCATAAATTTTCAACTTTTATCATTATTCATTTGGGCTTCTTATGATAAATTATTAATTAATATTGGCAATTAAATTAAATATTGTCAAGATCAAATTGCAATAAAGCACAAAATCCTCTGTGGGAAAATTAAATACTACTATTTACGGGTAAGATATTAAATGATAATCGATATTAAATGACCCTTACCAGTTGTTAACTTATTAATACCATCAAGACTGCTAAAGATATTATAATGAAGTGGTGCACAACATAATTGAGATAATTGTGTAAGCTTAAAACATGTATATTATGAAGATTTTCTATTTCAGAATAATTTGAATACAATCAATGAAATAATCAGATGTGTCATTCCTAATTTAAATTAATCTAAAAATAAATAGTAGATAATAGAAAATCTAAAAATGTTTCAGCACAAATATACGAAATTTCGGCTGTAATCAACGTCCGTCTATCAAATCGTATATGCCTAAATTTTGTTTATTTAATTTTATACCAAAACTAATTTCCATTGACTTTATTCTTTGCCGAATTTCGAAATACGATAGTATATCTTCAACAATTTATCTCAAATGAATAAATATTTTTGCCAGTCAACAATTTGATTGCATTTATACGAAATTCCATTGTTTAATTTGATATATTAATTAATATCTATTACAAAAGTCAATAATGAGCTAAATGCAAAAAGCTAACCGATCTTTTTAAAAATTTCAAAGTTTGAAATTCATTAAAATTCACTATCAGTATGTAAACAATTATCTTTCAAAGTTTGAAATTCACTATCAGCATTGTAAACAATTATCCTATTTTTAAACTATCAAATAATTAATAAATTCAAAAAAAGATTTAACAGAACTATTTTCATTTCTCTTGAAGTGAATTTAAATTATTATAAAAATTATTATTTTAAATTATTATTTAAAAATACCTTTTTAAATAATAATTTAAATTTTTATTAAGTTTTTAACAAACTAATTAATTATTTTCAGCAAACTAATTAATAATTTTCATGTAAAAAGGATTAATCAATTAAATCTTTATCGGATATTTTTAACTCTTATCACTCCGTAAGATCGTATTATCTTAAAATAGTATCACTAAAACTTACTCGACTTGCTTAGAATCAGTAAAACTTACTTGAATTAGCTTCTTCTTTATCTTATCATTAAAAATTAAAATTTTCAGCAATAGAACTAATAAGGTTAAAGGTTGTTATCACAGGCAACACTTTTCTATCGAACAAAATAGAAATGTATAAAAGCATGAAATGCTTTTAGTGATAAAAGATAACAGTTTTTTTCAAAATAAAAGTCTACAAAAAGAATTTTTTAAATATTTCCCGGGAAGTTGTAATTTAGGCAGATGTAAAGATGTAATTAAAATTGAAAGCTAAAACAAATCCCTTAATTATTTTAATGATATAAATTCTTTGATTTGTTTTTATTTTACAAATTTTATTTAATCCCTTATACTATTTTTTTAACATCGATACCTTCAATATTTACCTGCAAAATATATTAATTAAGAAATTCAATCGAATCTCTTTCATCTTTACCGCTTTAGTGATTAGTTTTTGCATTAGTGTTGCGGTTGCTGGATAACAATCTGATATGCAAATTTTTATTTCAAATAAATAAACGAATGCTTTTTATCATTTAATTGTTAATTTAAGTGAAAAATTAAAAGTTGCAAAAAAAAGCATTCTTTTTTTAATCATTAAAAATTTATTGATAAAATGTTTAATGATAAAAAAAAATAAAGGGACGATATATGTAAAGATTTTTTTGATCAAATAAATTAGAATATCTTTTCTCGAAAAATCTTTTTTCATTACTCAATTAAATAATATATAAATTTGAATCGAATTGCTCATAAATATAAATAGAAATAGGGAAAGATAAAAAAAAGGGGGTGGTAGCAATTATTATCGTTTATATGAAGCTTTTAAATAAGATATCGTTCTGGCTTCAATAATTTTTCAAATTTAAACTATTGATTAGGTTTTTATATTTGAGGAAATAAAATGAACGATTTCTAAAATTATTTTAATTCTTAGTTTTACAATGATATTAATTAAAAAAAATAAACAAATTATCCTTTCTACAAAAATTTTCTTAATTACCAAAATTTAAACAATAAAATAATTTTTCTAATTTAATTAAATTATTTTCAAAAAAATTACCATTTTAGGAGTGTTTTTTTTTTAGAAAGATATAAAATATTATTTTAGCTATTACTAATCAAAAATGATAAATTTGAAATCGATAAATTTTAATAATTAATTAAATCATTCTTTTTGTTTACTAAATTTTATGCAATAATTATTTTAGTAATTACTCTTTTGTTTTTCCAATTTATCAAAATGATTATTGTAATATTATGTGATATTATTTTGAAATATTTCAAATCATTTCCATTTTTGTATCCTTCAAATTTCATTATTTACTGTACGATGAAAACATTGTAAGTGTAAATTTGTCATCTGTCATCTGTCATCATATCGCGCCATATACAACAAACATTTTTATATTAAATTCTTTTACAGTAACAGTAATTTTATTATTATAATAATTTCAATTTCATTTCTTTCTTTTCCCTCTCTTTAATTTTATTTCTATTTCAATAATTTTCATCATCAATTTCTATTTGATAGACTGTATCGGTGGATATTTTCAATTTTCATTTTACTTTTAAGTGTTGTAAATTTATTTCAAATATTCTTTAAAATCATAAAATAGCTTTAAATTATTGACTATAATTAAGAAACAAACAAAAAGAGGAAGAAAGGAAGAAGGGAAAGGCCTAACACAATATGTAATCATTTAGTAATAACAACAAATATGGGCCTATAATAAGAGGAAAAAAGAAACGACGAAAGCCTTATAAAACCATTATGTTCAAAAATTCTTTATGGCAAAAAAATTTTGCTACCACCCAATGAAATATTTTGCACGCAACAAATAATATTTACAAATATTTACAATTATTTTTTTGTTTTTCGTTTTGCAATATTTTTTAAATGAAATTTACCTTAACGAAATAATTCTTCTTTAAGAAAATATTTGAAATATTTATGCCTTTTTTTTGAAATAAATTTTTAATTTTTAATTTTTAATTAATTAAGGTAATTAGGCATATTTATTAATTAGGCATTAGGCATATTTATTAATTAGGCATTAGGCATATTTATTAATTAGGCATAAAATTATTACGTGTTTTCGTTTAAATATTTTCAAATATTACTGTTACATTCACAAAAATATCTGTTAATTCATAGATCTTTCTGTTAATGTCCACTTGTTAATGTCCACTTATTAAATGTCCACTTCATTATTATTAAATGAAATTTAACAAGCAATTTTTAATTAAGATAGTTATGAATATTTATTAATTAGGCATAAAATTATTACGTGTTTTCGTTTAAATATTTTCAAATATTTTTGTTACATTCATATAAATATCTGTTTTAATTCATACATCTTTCTGTTAATGTCCACTTGTTGATGTCCACTTGCTAAATGTCCACTTCATTATTATTAAATAAAATATAATAAGCAATTTTATGCATATCTTTTGTTTTTGATAGTAAAAAATAATTGTCAGTAAAATCTTAAAAAATCATCCGATAAAAAATATTTGCACAATTTATAAAAACAAATTCTCTTTTTGGAAATAATTTCTCTCAACGATATATAATTTAAAATCAATTGACTGTCAGGTAAATTATTTACAAACACTATCAGATAAATTATTTACAACAATTTACCATTGATTAAAACTTATAAATTTCTTAATGAAATAATTACTTTGATATAATTTTCATATTTTCAGATAATTTCAACAATTCATTCCAATATGTTTTAATTGCTGCATAAATTATGAGAACTATTTTATTTTAATTTTCTTGTTAACATAACTATTAGAGTTTTCTTTTTTTTTCCATTTTATTCTATTCAATCGAGTTAATTCCAGCTGGCTGATTCTGATTAACCTATTTCAACTAATTACATATATATATCACTAACTGTACCTAAAATTCATTGATAAAGAAGACTGACGTTCTGATTTATCGGATACCTTTTAGTCGACATTTTTAAAATCTTCCTCTTGTATTTTAAATTATACCATTTTCTTTTCTTTAGTTTTCATGTTTACTTATCATCATAAAGAAAAATATTTTAAAATATGTATTAAAAGTGATAACAATTTATCAGTTGATCTGATAGATCCATTTGATATATTTATATTACATTCAGTATTGTTAAAAAAATCAAAATATGAATTTTGAAATTTCACACCTGGATATTTTGAAAATTATATAATCAAACAGAACAAAACATATGGTCGCCCCTAAAATTCATCCGTGAAAGCTAATTGGATCACTTTCATTTTTCATTCACATATCTCAATTTGTCCAAATTTAAATTTAGTCTTTTATCATTTCCTGAAATTACAATATATGAGTCAATCAAATGTTATTCACATGAGACTAATTTATTATCAAATATGAATTAACCTTTGATCTTGAAATTTTTTGCCGCTATCACTTTTCATTTCAACTGCTCAATTTTTTTGAGTTAAAAAATTGATTAAAGGAAAATGTAATAAAATGATGACAATAAACATATTGAAAGATATAGACCTTTATCTCTCTCTCTCTCTCTCTCTCTCTCTCTCTTTCTCTTCTAGAAATTATCACATGCCAATAAAAGCCATAAAGAGAAAGGCTGGCACTTATTCCGAAAATAAAATAAATTGCTTTTTTTGTTCATTTTTACTAAACCTAAACATTTGAGAGATACTAAAATTTATTATTCTAATTAAAAACAAAATATCAATTTATTTTAAAAGTTTAAAACTTTCAATTAGAAATTCGATATGAATTTGCTCTTATCATTTTTACATTTTCTTCGTTTTAATATTATCATTTATTGTGGGAATCACAAACTTTTCAAATATTAATTAATCTACCTTTTTCTTTTTTGCTACAATTAATCTTACCTTTCTCTTCAATATAAATTATAGATAATTATGCAAAAAATTTGACCCCCTTCTCATATCATATCTTAGTGATAATCTTCGAAAGTATTGATAGAAGTTGTAGAAGAGAAAATTTGCTTCTGAGGATATTATATTACCATTTAACGATCTGCACTAATGATTGTAAATTTCCATTCTTTTATTTGCTATCACTTATCACTGCTGTAATAATAATAATAATGTTAAGAATGATATGTACGGAGTAAAAAATTCTTCATTCTTAAAATTTTTTAATATTTTATATTTTTTAAATATTTTAAAATTAATTGAAGAATTTTTTAATTACGGTATTATAGAAGAAACTTTGTCACTGATCACATAGTTATTAATATAGGTATTATAGAAAGTTTTACTGATCACTATTATTAATATAACTATTAATATAATTATAACTATTATAACTATTAATATTAATATAATTATTAATATAATTGAAGAATTTTTAATTCGTATTATAGAAGAAAGTTTTTACTGATCACTATTAATTGCTAATATATAAGGTTTGATAATATAATGATTTGATGATAATATCATCATCATTAACTGTAGTAATAAAATGAAAGGTTTGATGATTTGATGATACCATCATCCACCATTAACTGTAGTAATAAAGTGAAAGATTTGATGATCTGCAACAATGATGAAGCGATATTTTCCGGATGATTAGCTTCATCAGTGAAATGTATTTCAAGTCAGTTGCGCTTGAAATTGTTATTGACAGAAGAGAAATGAAAAGAAAAACAAAACGATTAGTGTTAAAGTTAAACGAAGCAAAAAAGGGCGTTTTTTTCTCTCTCTCTCTCTCTTTCTCTTTCTTTCTCTTTCCCTCTCTCTCTCTCTCTTTTCCCTTTGATTTTTCATATTGAAAAATTAGAAGAGATTTATTTTTAAAGTATTATTTCAATGTAAAAAATATTTTCCAAAAATATTTAACTATTTAAGATTTAAATTTGAAATATTATTTTTTAGCATAAATTTATTCGTTTTTTTCAAATTTCACATTTGACCTTTAACATATGGAAATAATATATGTGAATTTATAATAGTGTTGAAAATTTAAATTCATTTCCCCACTAGAAATATCAAATATCACAATGTTCTTCAATGCAACAAATTCAAAATGAGATTGCTGTGCTATCCATATTTCATTTATATGATTAAAAGATTGAACCGCGATCCCACGGGAATAGTTTAAAAGCATGAATATCTCAATCTTTTCCTAAACCGATCTGCTCTTTGACATATCATTAACGAAGAGCGCTATCTTTTAACGGAAATGTTATCAAAATATCCACAGTATGTCAATTCAGCTAAACTGTCCGTTCTCATATCTCATCAACAAATATATAAAAATTTCTTATTTTAATCGTAAAATTTTATTTTCTCAAACTCAAATAATACTTCATCTTTAGCTGGTAATTAGAAATTCCTGATTACCTGATTGATACAATCAGGTAGACAGTTTTTCCTATATCTTTTAAATTGATCAGGATTTATTGATCGTTAAGTTATCTCAGATTGCTAATTCTCAAAGATGATTCAGATCTTTTTGGATTTGAATATCATAGGAGTGTGAGAATGATTGAAATGCATTCACACGATGCTATTGATATTTTCCATCGAGGATCGTGGATTTCGGGAAACCGATTTAGATATTTAAACGAAAACGTGAGAGTTATTGACTTATGTTAAAGAATGGATGAGAAATTAGTGAATAAGAGATAAGACAAGAAAAAATAAACAAAGAAAAAAACAAAATGCGAATTGTTATTTTCAGCAATAGAATTTTTATTCTATTAATAAACTTCATTGAAAGAGCCAAGTTTTTACTTCCTATTCATTGGCTACTAAATCTAAATCCTTCCTGCTTGGCTTTTTTGATCCAAAAATAATATCACAAAATTTGCTACTATCATTTAAATGCTAATTAATTATTATCATTTGTAATTATATTCATTAATTGTTTTACTGCAAAATTATCACTACCATTTATGGCTATCACAACAAACACTGAGTGATAATTTTTATTTGTTCACCTGATGAAGATAGTTCAATCTTGTTGTTTTACGAGGAATTAAATTGCTTGAAAATTGATAGTGATAGTTTATCCTCGTCTATACAACTACAACTCTTCCGCTTAATCTTCCAAATCAAAAATCCATAAGCAATATGTTATTGATTACAAAATTTTTGATTATCACAATATCAGTGTACTTTGATTGGTTAGCGATTAAAATACTTTTACTGTATCCTTTTAAAATTTTTAGTGAAATGAATTTTAAAGGAATATAACAATTTGTAAGTTCAGAAGAAGAAAACTTTACTGGTGATATTTCGGATACTTAAATTTGCAATCGAAATGATTTAGAAAAATAGAATGAAATCAAAATTTTAGGATAGATTTGAATTACTGAGAGAAATGCATTAACTATAATATACCTGAAAAGGTATTTTGCTTAATTTCAAAATATTTTATAGTTTTTTTTTTCTTATTTTAGAATATCTATTGCTAAATAGATAGATTAAAGTTTAATCAAATGATTTTGCAAATTCATTCAGCAAAAATTCTCAAAAATTTAATTAAAGCTGTCAACAAATAAATGATTTTACCATTAATTTTCATTCATTTTACCTTTAATTAAGGCTGTCAACAATAAATGAATAGTAAAGAAACGGAAAGTACAAAGTAGCAATTTTGATCCAATAAATACTTTACGAATCACTTAAATAAATGAAATTTTGCTTAACAATGAATGATACAAACAGTGACAAATTAATTAGTCTCATTAGCTATCATTAAAATTGTCCATTTCTTTTTTCTTCTTCTCTCCTTAACAAATAACATTTGTATTCCCTCTCTCTCTCTCTCTCTCTCTCTCTCTCTCTCTCTATTCTTAATTTTGTTCATTTTCATCCATAAAATACTACCAACTAATTATTCATTTTACAGAATTATTCGTACTTTTCATTAAAACTAAAAAATTTTTTCGAATTACCCAAATTATATTTTAATGGTTGAAATGTATAAATTTTATATTTTAGAAATTTTATAAATTACAAAATGTGAAATTTATTAAGCTTTGAGGGGTCGAAGGTCAAATATGTAAAAATTAAAAAAAAAATTTTTGCTATCTAAAAAATGGGAAATAAATGAAATGCTACTTTTGGAAAATGTTAGAAGAAGTCATATTGACAGATTAATTTGTGAAATATTTTATCGCCGTCTAATTTCAACAAAATTTTAAATTAAATTCTTATATTACTGTAAAGAAAAATTAAATCTATTCGATGATTCATCGCTGTAAAATGCAACGAAAATATTTATCTAAAATTAATTTCAGTAAAGAATTTATGCTATGCGTGATATTTATTTATTGTAGAAATTTTCATCTTATTCATTTTTATTTTATCATTTCGGCTTTTTTAATTTCCAATAATTTCCGATATATTTAAATTTAAATTTAAATTTTATTTAATTTAAAATTAATAAAAATTTTAGAATAGAAAAGATTTTATGTGTAAAATTTAATTTCTTTGCAAATGATTGAAATTAAATTAAATTACTGAAATATTAATTTTAGCAAAAAATATAAGAGAATTAAAATTTCTATTGTATTTACTTAAATTGGTTAATGATTTTTTTGTTGTTTGTAATTAATTAAAATATATTAATTATGAAAGAATTAATTATTTTCATTTCAATTTTTTATTGTTTTCAAATAAATTTAATGCATTTGATTTTTTTCTAAAATTGATAGAAAAATTATAGGAAACAAAAATATTTAATTTTATTTATTACCTGTTGGTTGTTTGTGAGTTATTATTGATGGATGACTGGCTGGCAACAAACAATATCAAACATAAATTCAAACATTGTCGAAACAACCAACCAATCTTTTTCTCTCCCTTCCAGAAACTATATTATCATCATTGAGATTTTTTTGCTTACATATTTCATGATAAATGATAATCCGATCTGTGCCTTTAAATTTCATTTCAAATTTTAATTTGCAATCAAAGAATTAAAATTAAATCAAAAGAAAGAAAGAAATTTAGGAAATTCTACAGTATCCATTCATCTCTGAGAGGTTTACTTTAAAACAAAAGTTTTTTGTTTTTTTAAAAATTTGCAAGAAATTATATTTAGAAATTAATTGGTATGAAATGAATGTTTACTTTCCATTAATTTCTCTTATTGTTTTTTTCTTCCTAAATTTAAAAATAATAAAAAAAGTTTTTGAAATGACGTAAAATGTTGAAAATATTAAATATAATAATTCAACATTGTCGAAATCAATCAATCAACCAACCGATCGTCTAAAATCATTTTCTGGAAATACTATATGTAAGGAATAAAATATCGCTTCGCTTTTTTTCTTTTCCGACAAACTGAAATTTGAAACCTTTTTTTCTTAATTTCTGTTTTAATTTTAGGTGAAGGAAATTTGACAGTGTAATTTTTCCTTTTTTCCGTTTCTTCCGACATTTAAATATAAAATACTAAAATATTCGATTCATCCTCTTTTTTCATTTAGCGAAGAAAATTTTGTTGAAATTACTTAATTATTCATTCCTAAAAATTTTTTAAGGAAATTTTTAATTTATTAATTATAAACTTTTTGTTTTAAAATTAAAACAAAAAAAAGAAAAGGAAGTTGAGGAAAAGCTTTTTGGAATTACTTCTTCAAATTGCAATGCTATAAATAAGAAATTGCACAATGCGAATAATTTCATCAATGAAACAAAGCAATTACTCTTTGACCTTATTTTATTTCATTTAAAAATTAAAACAAAAATGTGATTGTTCGGTTTTTTTTCAACAAAAATATTCTTCAAAATTTTTGTCAAAATTATTGTTTATAATGAGGTCAAAGTTAAAATTATTGTTTACTTTTAGTAAACATTTCAAATATATTTGAATAAGAAAGAATCTATTTTTTAAAATTTCAAAATTAATTTTTATATTTTTTCAAATTTTCGGTATTAAAGAAATTACGCTAATGTAAATAAGAAATTGTTTAATTCAACGAAATATTCAAAATATGAATTTTGTAAAATTTCTTCAATAATTTGTTGACAGTTTATTGTTTGCTTTACTAATGTGAAATCATTATGAATGTGAAAAATGATTTATTTGTGAATAAAATATGGAAAAGAGTTTCCAAATTTTCTTTTTAAATATGAAAGAAAGAGAGAGAGAGAGAGAGAGAGGGAGAGAGAGAGGGGGTTTATTAATGAATATACCTGCAAGAGTAATTTATTAAAACTCTCTCATTGTAAGAGTTTGATTTAGAAAATGAATTCACATTTTTGTTAAGGCTAATCAAAAATTAATATTTCGTTTTAGGCTTAATGAATGAATGAATAAATCCTATTCATTTTAATTCATAAGAATTTTCCCATATCTATACTTTTAATTCATTTAGATTAATTTCACTTATCAATTGCTTATTAGTGCTTCTTTTTCTTTTATCACTATTTCATTCAGTGATAAGAAGTTGTTCTGTGATATCAATAATCATCTGTTATGTGGAAATTATTAGTATTAATTCGTTCAATTAATATTTTATTTCACTATCAATTAATTAACTTATTTTAAAATAACATTTGCAATAAATGACCTATTAATAAGCATTGAAATAAATTACTTACATATGGTCATTTAATGAAGTGACCATTTAAAATTTGTAATTATTATTATTGGTTTCTCTTTTTGAAAATAATTTGACCACTTGTAAAATATATAATTTTGCATAATGTAATTCATCATTGGTATATGTAAGAATATTAAGTTAAGCTGATGATAGTGATCGATGGAGAATTGGAAAGGAATAAGTTAAATGAGTTGAGCCAATGAAAAATGTCCCAGCTATTCTAATAAGACTAAAGCTTAGACATTGCTTCCTTTTCTTCTTGGCTTCTTATAATTAAGCCATTAACTCATAATGGCAAAAAAATGCTTTTGTTTTTTTTTTGTTTTGGATTTATTTAATTAATTCTAACGGTAAAATAATATTTTAAACTAAATTTGAAGAGAAAATTTCCTAAAAATAATAATAGACAATAGATTTTGTTGACAGTAAAAATTACGAAAATTGGTTCTCATTAATTAATTAAGTTAAAAAAGAAAGAAACAAAAATTATTTAAGTAAATAAATGAAATGTATCAATTATTTGATTAATTAATTAGAATTCTTTTTGAATTAATTAATTAAAAAAGCTCTGATTTTTCTTATGTTTTAATTTTATTTTACTATTTTAAATTAAACAAAAAAATATTTAAAATACTCAAATACAAATTTAGAAGAAAGAAAAATTAAAAACAAAAATATAAAGATGAATGATTGTTTTAGTGAAAGAAACTTTTCACAAAATTAATTCATAAATAATTAAAATTCAAAACAAACACAAACACACGTACAGTTGTTATTCCGGATCAAATTTAATTTTCCGGAAATAAATGATTATAATTAAAGTTAGTAATTTTGTATTTCTGGAAATGATTATATTGTCAAATAATTCATCTCAAATATTTATTATTTTTTTAAATATCTAATTTGTTTGCATATAAAATTAATCAGTAATTAAGTGATCAATGATACGAAGATTTGTTTTCTTCAACAAACTAAAATAAACCAGAATTTCAGTACAAATATTTTTTAGAAAATTACCAGGTAATTCCAACCGGAATAATTCATTTAAATTTCAGCGTAGTTTGCTATGATCAAACGTAACCGGAATAATTCATTTAAATTTCAGGGTAGTTTGTTATGATCAAACGTTTTGCTATTCTAATTACATTAGTAGCATTGATATCACGAAAATTCCTAATACATTGTTCATTATCGTCAATGCTAAAAAATCCGATATTGCAATCATCATCATCAGTAACATCATTTTGGATAGCTGTTGAACCATTATCTGTTACATGGACTAAAGGATGTTTAGCGGCTGCCGGATGTGATGATTCTAGGTTAACATTATTGGAATGGAATTTAGTTAGCGATGAAAGAATTTCATCCAGTTGGTCTATACATGAATTATTTGTATGTTTTTTCTTCCTATTTAATTTTCAAATTAAATTAAATATTAGCTATTAAAATTATTCACATAAATAATTATTATAATTTTGGTATTAATTTTTGTTTTAAGAAATTTTTGAAATAATAAATTCATTGTATTTATTATTATAATTAGGATTCTTCACATATGTTTGTAAGTTATTGGAATAAAGGAAAGCCTGCGGATATAACAATCAATTATGAGATAGTAGGCGCTGATCCAATTTATGGATTCTCAAGAACATGTGATTCCACGCGATCAGTTCGTGTTTTTGATGATAAGGTTTTTCTTTCATATTTTATATTTGTTATTTGATATTTGATCTATTTGACCTTTCACATTTGATCTTCGTTATTCTCTTCTTATCTATCTTTTACTTTATTTATTTTTTAATTTCTCATTATTCCATATGATTTTCTTTTTAGCATAAATTAGAATCGAAATCAATAGGACAAACAATCACAACAACAACAACAACAACAACAACTTTCTCACAACAATCTGATAAAGTAACTTTAAATTTAACCGGTAAATGTTTTAATGCAGCGATAATTATACAAAAGTATGAATCGAATTGTCCATGGTGCTCATATGGTGAAAGATATGCAATTATCGGCCAGGTAATCATCGCACATTTTATCATTCTTATCTATTCATAATTCCATATTAATATTATTTATTAATTTTTGTCTATTTATCACTTCCATATTTTAACCTGAATGATTAGTGTAATTTTGGGCTTATTATTTAAAATTCAAAAATTTTAGTTATCAGAATTTGAATCGCATAATTCACTGAACAATTCATCGGAAACAATGACTGATATAGGCCTAATAATACTGTCAGCAATTGCAATTGCAACATCTGCTGCATTTTCATGCGTACTAATTGCTTATCTTCGCGAACGACGATCTAATTTTGGAAGAAATGCTGGAAAATGTAGTAATAATTCAACGATCTATCGTGGATATCATACTACCTCGAATAAGAAACGATTAACAAATATTGAAATTACAAAGTAAATATAAGAAATGATTTTTTCTCTTTGTTAATTTATTATTTACTTACAAATTTTTTAGCAAAAAATTTCTTGAATAAAAAATCGAATACTTTATAGGTAGAAAATATAATTACTTAACAGGTAGAATTACTTTACAAGTTACAGGTAGAAAAAATCCAGATTATTTTACAGGTTACAGGTAGAAAAAATCCAAATTACTTTATAGATTACAGGTAGAAAAAAATCCAAAATATTCTTAAGCCATAAATTTTATTTTAAAAATATTTTTTTGATTTATAAAATTTAATTATCTTCCAAATTGAGGTAATCACAAAAAGTTAGTAAATTATTTTTGCTTCTTCTCTCTCTTCCATGATGTTTTACAAAGACATTTTAAGAATTGCTAACTTTTAAGCATAAGTTTTTTCCATCCATAAAATGCACACAAATTATTGCCACCTCTCTCATTTCTTCTTTGATTGCTTACTTGCTTGCTTGCTTGCTTGCTTGTTGAATTCTATTAAAATTTAATAAGCTGTAAATAATCAAATGTCGAATGTGCAATTTTTCTGCAGACATTTCATATCGAAAATGAGAATTTAAAAAAATCAATCAGAATATCAGAATTGTCAGAATATATTAAATTTATTAATTTATATTATTCAAATATGTATTTTTACATTTGCAAGAAATTTACAAAACTTAAAAATAATGCGAACAGATTTGTGAGAATTTAAAATTGTTCAAATTTAAATTAAGCAAATTTCTTTTTTGAATTAGACATTTAATTAATTATTTTAAAGTTTAAACAATTGATGTTATCATTGTGATATTATAATTAGTATAAATTATACAAAACATGCATAATCAATGTTAGTTTATATATTATTTAATTCTCGTTTGATATTTGATTATTGCAAAAATTACTTTTTAAATTTTCCTATTAATTAACTCTTATCAGATAGATTGATAAATTAATTACAGCAAATTAACTTATTAGCGATTAATTTGTACATAAAAATAATTATGAATCAATAATTTCTAAAAACAAAACATTTACTTCTTACAATTTCAATATTTTAGGTATCAACCAGTGCGTAGTTATCCGACATTAATATCACATCGAATGGAAAGCAATCATTGTGGAACAATTACCGGAAATAAAAGCATTTCAGGTTGTGGTATTTCAGTCAATAATTGGAACACAAAATCAGTGTTATTTGATGGAGGAGTAAATAGGTATCATAAGCCTACTGATATAATAACTTTTTGTAATGATAATTTGAAAGTATAATTGAAATATCTCTTTTGTTTTTTTTTTTATTAATAAAATTAATTACTTAGGATTAATTTATTATTTAAAAAAAAATTTCAATATATTAATGTATAATGTAATACAAAATATTTGGCTTAGAAGAGACGAAGAGTTGAAAGCCAGCGGTTATTTCGATGTATGATTGTATAAAATTCGAAAAATCGAAATGAAGAAACCGGAATTTCAAAACCGGAATTTCACCTGATTCTTTAATTATTTATTAATTGAAATAATAATTATTTTTTTTTTTTTGTTATTTTTCGATTATTATTATTATCATGATTTTACCTGTTTTAAATACAACGAATCGAATTTCTGGAAAAATTTTAATACTACCAAATAAAAATGGATAAAACTTTAAAATTGAATTTTGAGCATTTTAAAATAAATCTTTAGGAAAATAATTCGTTTTCTTTTGTTTGAGATTTTTTTATTCATCCTGCTACTAGCGGGGCTTTTTTCCCCCGTATCCGATATTATTGTTGTGAATTTTTATTTTGTTTTGAGAGAGCTTTCGAATAGTAGTGGTAAAATAGTAGTAAAGGATTGTTTTATTTGATTGGAAGTATTAATTCTTCTTGATGTTATGATAAGACATTTATCGGAAAATGCTATTTATAGACATTTTAATTAATGAATAAACAAAAGTTAGAAATTAAAATTTAAAATAAAAACGATTAAAATGAGATTAAACTGTGAATTGAATTTTTATGACAAAAAGCTGCGTTTTGGAGCTAATTAGATATCAATAATTACAAGAAATAATAATTAGACAAAGTTGGTAATTAATCAATAAAGTTTACTAATTTTAAATAAACAAATAAAATTTTAGATAAACATAAATTAACAAATTTTTTCATTGATAATCTCTCAAATGAGAAGAATATTTCGGATAATAAAATAATTTCGTAGATTTCCGGCAGATGTTGCAAATTTCATCCTCTCATATTTCATTATTGATTTACGGAAAATTTTATCCCTTCTTATATTATTTAAAATATTCGGTAAAAAACAAAGGAAATTCCTCTAGCAAAGGATAATAAGCTCATTGTTTGATTTATTAATGATATGATGATATTGGAATGTTATCCGTTATTTCTTTACTGTTATCAAATTTCTTGACCGGATAATGATTAATTTATTCCGAATTAGTACATTGTGCTATATATATATTATATATGCCTTCCATTCTCAAATATTAATAATTTATTTTGCTTTCATATGAAATAAAGCATTATTGAAATGAGCATTGGCGCAAATTGAATAAATATTGATGCGCAAATTGAATAAATATTGATGCGCAAATTGAACAAATATTGATGCGCAAATTGAACAAATATTGATGAGCAGAATTATAGCAAAAATTAAATAAATGAATTATTGATTTTAATTTAAGATAAATTTAAAAAGTATTGGCTATTATTAGTTCATACGAATATATGTGTTCATATGAATATCAAATATTGGCCATTATTAGTTCATACGAATATTTGATATTTTTCTTTTATTAATAATTAAATTAAAATTTAATTTAATTTTACCTGTTCTATGTGTCTGTGTGTATTTAAGTAATTCGATTAAAAATATATAAATAATTAAAAAAATTTTTTTACCTTGTTTTATAGTACGAAGATTTATAGTACTAACATTACTTTATTTCATAGTACGGAAGTTTTCTTATTTGAACAAATTACAATATTACCATATCAAAGATGAAGTGAAAATGTTATAAATGACCAAATGACCTCTTCTTTGTTGGAAAGTATAAAAGATGAATAATTTGCATAGAAGGTTGTCAATTCCCTCTTCTATTTGTAAACGATAGGTATATCCTTCTTCTAATTCATTCACATATCTAATGTAAACTTATGAGAAGGACAAAATGATTTTGTAAATTTGACCATTTCCTTACTAAAATAACTTATCATCAATCCTTCAAAATTTTACATATTTACAAGAATGAAAAACTTTTTTTCAACTTTTTTAAAAGCATTTGAAATGAAAAGATTTTAAATAGCAAATTGCAACGAATAAATGAATAAAACAAAAGAGTAATTAAAAAAGAAAATATTTACTATGTATAATTAGTGGTTAGAAATTATATTATACAATTTATAAATTAAATTAGCAAAACCATTAATTCATTTAAGATGGACATCACTTTCAGTTAGTTGTGATAAACGATTGACAACAGCATCACTTTTATTTATTAAGCGGTAATTGTTGTTAGAACAAATGGCGCAAAATGTACTTTATTATATTATACATTCTATTTAGTGGCCATACAATAAAATTGCATTCATTAAAGATATTAAGTTTTATAAGTAAGAAGTGATATATTAGCAGAGAAATTAACCTTTACTAATTAACATTTCTAATGTGATTCTCATTTTATTACAATTTTACTTAAGTTCTAATATTTTTCAATTCTAAAAACTTAAACCTCTCTCTCCCTCTCTCTCTCTCTCTCTTTCTCTTAATTGCTATAAATAATTCAATATATTATAACTTTACTATTTCTTTCTTTCTTTTGTCATTAACTTTGTTTAGTTTGCTAAATATTCAACCATTTACATAAAGAGAACTTCTTGACAGTATTAATTATTTAATTATAAAAAATTCTTATAAAAATTTGAAAACTGATAGAAAGGAAAATTTCGTTTTTATTTTTTAAAATAATTTTTGAAATCTTTTTTTTTTCAAATTAATTAATTCATTTTTCCGTCAATATAATAACACAATATTTAAAAGCAAATTAATTAATTCATTTTTCCGCCAATATAATAAAACAATTAAAAGCTATTACAATTTTATTAAAGTTTAAATGTAATTTAAATTTCACAATTATTTAAACATAATTACAATTTGTTACTTTTACTAATAGTTAGAACAAATTTGTTGCATTGTGAGAATTTTTATAATAAATGTTAAAAAGTGAAATTTTGTAATTTATAAAATGAACAAAATGATGAAAGTGTAATAGTAAGGAATGTTTTTCTGTAATTCAAATATTTGAAGTAAGAATTGTTAGTTTTAAGAATTTGAAGTATTTAACAACCAACTGGTAAGTAAGTAAATGTGTTGCTTGCAAAATTTAATGAACGTTCTCATTCTTCTAATCTCTCTTCTGCTTGTTCGTTATTTTTATCGCATAAGCTAATAAAACAAAGAATTTCGTCTAATCGATAATTTATAATTAAGCTAATAAAACTAATAGATATAATTTATAATTATTCTTATTTTCGAGTAGCAAAAATTATTTGATTATCATTTATCATTTATCATTTTTAACTTCATAGCTAATTTCATTCTTTTCTATCTCCCTCTTTCTTTCTCTCTCTCACTGTTATCTTTTCAATAGTAAAATAAATTTTTTTATCGACGGTATGAGTCATTGAATCTTACTAATTATTCAAGAATCTTACTAATTATCCAATTATTAATTTTAGTGATAAATGATAATAATATGATAAGGAGAAAAATAAAATTTGATTTTTTTCGAAACATTCATTTAATTTCAAGTATATAGAAAATAATAATATATAAAGTATGATATAAATAAATACATAAATAATTTTATTAATTTCAGATCCGACTTCGTTTCTTCTATTTGTTGCATATTTACTATGAATGATTTCCAGTACTTTACTGTTCACCTGTCATGTATATTAAATATTTAATTAATTAAGAGATAAAATTTATTTTTAAATTTATATGAAAAAAAGTATAAATCCATATCAAAAATTACAATTTACCTTTAAGAATAATATTTTATAATTTTATATTATAGAATAATTATATTATGGAGAAATATTATAGAATAATATATCATAGAATAGAATATAGAATAATTTTTATATTTTTCATCTAAAATTTCTGTCGTAAAATTTCATAACTTTTCTTCGTTGTCGTCGTTTTTGAAATGATTTATGTTTTTGCTATTTTATTATAAAAATTAAAATATTTAAATTTTAAGCTTTCAAATTTTCAAAACTACAATAAATGACATTTGTTTTATTGTATAAACTGTTGAAATTACTATTGAATTTTGATGATATCTACAATTCAACGAAATTTCCGTTCTTTCAAATTGATTAATTTTTGTTAAAACTTTCTCCAATCTATTAGTGGGATCAATTAATAAAATATACCACTCTAATTAACTTCATATTACTTTCTCATTCCCAAATTAAAGGATTAAATATATAACAGAGATAATAATCATCATTATTACTATTATCAACATCATTATCATCACTATCATCATAAGTCCCGACAAATGATGAGTTAGGAAAAAAAACTAGCGATGAATTGACGAAAAATTTTCCCGTAATTATTTACAGATCGGATAGGTTTTGTATTTATTGGTTGAAGTGGTTTGGTTCACCTCCGGCATTACAATATCGAATAACTAATCCTACTTATCATTCCCTTCCAACAACAAAAATAAGTGTTGACTTTAGTTGGCCTTCTGAAATTTCTCATTGTATCTTTACATATGAAATTTTACAGTAATAAATAATGTTGCAAAAGTATTTGATAATTTATGGATTTTGAATTGCTAATGAGAATTTGTTTTATTATTATGAGAAATCGAATAGTTCGTTGCAACGAAGTGATATGTGATAATTTATTATCTTTTGTATTTACTAATCATAAATTTTCAATGAATTACAAAAGCATTATACCGACACATTCAATGTTAGATCTAAATTATCACATATTACTTAAAATTTCCAGTAGAGTTTTTCTAAGCTTTTTATTTCAATTAATTTTATTGTAATTATTATTTACATTTTGAAAGCTATCAAAATATCAGCACATAACTTATTGATCGATCATTTATTATACAAATTTATTACGCTCTATTTCCTAATAAAAATTATCATCATCTTCATTCTGATAATCATTTATTAACAAATTTCATCATGCTGTATGCATTATCAGATGAAATGATAATTATCTTCGTTGTCTGATCCATGAAGGATTTTGCAACGTTGTCGAGATATTTATAGTAATCCATTTGCATTTGTATTTATGAAAGAGAAGAAATCAAAGAGGTCAAATAAAAACTTTCATTATCATTTTTATGGATAACCTTTATAATTCCATTAAACAACTTCATTTTTAGTTCGAGAATAAAGAAATAAGAAATATCAAATTTAAAAATACCCATTTGATTATCAGTGTTTTTTAAATAGTGAATGATATGTATAGTTTTGTTTATTTTCTATTTCAAATTTTTTCTCAAATATTCATTTATGATTTGGACGGAAAAGGATGGATGACCTTATCTGAGCACAGTTTATGTATGACCTCTGTCCATTCTCTATTTCATATTCCATCTGAGCTCATTGAAAATGCAAATCAAATTGCATGATGACCGAATTGAAGAATGTCAAGATAATCATAAATTGTCAGTAATTAATTAAATTCTCTTTGGGACACTAAAACTGTCCAATCGAATTGCTTTGCTTATTCGATACACTAAGAAAAGTAAAATGGACGAATTGTATCCAACTCGTATCGCTCACTTTTTTTCTCTTCCGCTATTGATCGAATTTTACTTTTAAATTTTTAAAGTATAAGAAATTCAATTTCTTTTTTTAAAATGTAAATCCATAATAATAAATTTGTTCGCATTGCTTTCCCAATTTAATACAACAAATGGATGATGTTGATATTGTATGAATGAATATTCAAAAAATAGAATATATTTACTCTTTCAATTAATAAACTTTGAATTGGTCATTTTGAATTGGTCACTTTGAATTGGTCACTTTGAATAAACCATATTTTCTATTACATTGTTTACTAAAAAATGCTTTTTTTCCATCACTTTTTTGTTTACAGATATTATATGAAAGTCGAAGAAAACTACTACGTTATCTAAAATTTTAATTGTTATGATTTCATAAAGAAGATAAAAATAGTAATTATTGATTGGGTAATTTGTCTAATCGAAATTTTTAAGGCGTAAATTACTTTGATTCAATTAATTTCAGATAAACAAATTATTCTGTTATATTTCTTTGGAAGTTAAATTATCGAAAATGATATCCGATAGATAGCTATAGCTATAATGATTAATATTAGTGAATGTTATTGATAAGATAAGGGATGAAGAAATCTTGAACTCTTTTATCAATCGTTCTTTAACTTTCACTTTATAACAATAGCAACATCCTTTCTGTATTAATGAAAATGTAATAATTAAAATATTAAAATGGGCGAAAGAAAAATTTGCCATAAAAAGTTTTCAAGAAATTCACTGAATCGATAAATCGGTACTGCTAAAATCTTGTATTAATGATCGATACGAAGATAATTTTCAAAAATGAAAGATCGAAATGAATCGATAGATCGGTACTGCTAAAATCTTGTATTAATAATCGATACGATGATAATCTTCGAAATGAATCGATAGATCGGTATTGCTAAAATCTTATATTAATAATCGATACGATGATAATCTTCGAAATGAATCGATAGATCGGTATTGCTAAAATCTTATATTAATAATCGATACGATGATAATCTTCGAAATGAATCGATAGATCGGTATTGCTAAAATCTTATATTAATAATCGATACGATGATAATCTTCGAAATGAATCGATAGATCGGTACTGCTAAAATCTTGTACTAATAACCGATACGTTGATTATTGAAAGATATTGGATAAGTGCATTTCATTGCAGAAAATTTAAAAAACCAAACATCTGGAACTGTTAAAAAAAATTATCTATTTAAGACTAATTGTTTTTAATTCTTGCTTCTATCATTACTCTATCCTTTCTATTATATCTTCTATTCGTTGAATTGTGTACTAATCAAAATGACATAAACTTTCTAAGCTATTTGAATTTATTGTTTACATACGAGGCACTCTTAAAAGATCGGTGGTACTAACTATTTCAATTCTCTTTTCTTAAATATCAAATCCAATTCATATATATTTTCAATGATTATCGATTGCATTGTTCATTTCATCCTTTCATATCTTTCATTTTAAATGATAATTCTCTATCTTATTTTGAAATCATTAATTTCATTATAAAATCTTTTTAGGAGTAAAAATTTCGGTAAATCTCTTAAAATGTATTAATCATTCATTTCTGTTTAATATGAAAACGATTTTAGGAACAATCCATTCCAATAGTTTGTTAATTTTGGGTCATACAAAAGGAATTATGTTAAATGCAAAATGTTTAATTTCAACGAAAATCATTTTTATGAATGAATCAATGAACCAATCAATCAATGTGGTAAAGGTAAAAATTGAATTTGAGCTTAGTAATGCTCATATAGGAGAAGTCATTCTTCAGGTATGCGAAAAACCATACGATATAAAACAGTCCAGCATGCGTGTGTCCTGATTAAAATATTGCAATTTGTTAATTGCTTTTTTTATAGCTTAAATTTAAGCTCTCAAATATTTAGAATTTAAATATTTCATTGAATAAAAGTTGAAATTTTGCATAGTTCTTTTTTTTGTATATAAATTATATTAAATTTTTTAATTAATAATTAATGATGCAAAAGTTCGTGTAATTGTCGAAATTTGTATAGTTTATCTAATAATAATGATAGAATTAATTAACAGATTTAATGAAGCATTATATTTCTATGGTAGCTGTCATTAGCATGAATGGATAGGTCGGATGTGTTTGTAATTTGCATATAAATTATATTAAATTTCATATAAAATATTATCATATTGATTATAAATATCTAACATCCATAGCCATTAGCAATAAAATCAATGCATTATTATTATTATTTATTATTATTACATATAGATATATAATTGCTTTTGCTTTTCTTGATGAAATATTTATTTTACAGGTGAATAATTGCCCTCCAATTACAACTTGCAATAAAACACCGAAACGGTGAGGAGTTCGTTTTTCCGTCTGAAAT
>CAKAEH010001565.1:0-46726 GCA_916381525.1 Cercopithifilaria johnstoni | reverse complement strand
ATATATGAAATTACATCCAACAAGTCGTCATCTTATTTAACTTAATGATCTGATTCAAACCATAACTAACACCTTTTCGACTGTCTGCACTGTCTGCCCTTCATTGGTAGAATAAATAAATTCACTAGTTTCTGAAGGATATAAGTGAAATATGAAATTATTAATGATGAGATCAACAAGGTAAACCAATCAACCCTGCAAATATTATGAATATTATAAAGGTTGGATAGACAAAAGAGATTCCTTTACGTTTCTCAGCAAAATGCTTGATAATATTAATACAATAAGATTCCGCGTAGTCTCCAATTCATTTATAAGAAAAAGAACTAACAAATTATTCCAGAAAATGATGAACATGTGAGAAGTCAAAGTGAAGCATATTATTTTGTAATCTCGGATATTTGAATAACACTTCTCTAAAAATGATGGTAGAGATAGTTTTTCTTCCCAGTAATATTCTAACAAGACATTTTTCGATAATGGAACTCTCATATGGTCGTAATGACATAACAATTTAAAATGACATACCAGTTAAAGTGCAGATCGACAATGCAGTGAGGATATATATACTTAACATGTAAGGAATGATGGATCCATACATTCGAAACATCTTAAATTTAGAAAATGAAAAATAATGAAAAAAAAAATGAAAATTTCGCAAGCTTGACCCTAATAATAATAATACTTGCTTATCTACCTTGCAAATGGTTCATATCGACTGCGTGCAAGTAGTTTAAGACTGCGAATTCAAATAGTTAAGGAAAAAATTTAACATAATTTGTAATTTTGTACGCGTGATTGCATACAACATACCACAATCAGAGTATCCAAATAACTGATGTCGATGCGTGCATGGAAACGGCAGCGTCGGTTTAATATGAAAAATATTTCGGCTTTTGTTTCTTCCTTATTAAGTAAATGTCCAATTATTTGAAGTTCTTTACTGTCACCAAGACTGCTTATACGTCGTAAATCTTGACTTCGAAACTCAACTTTTGCGAACCATTCTATTAAAAGCTGAACTGACAACAATCTTTGTAACTGTTTAACTGAATTAAATTAATTTTAAAGCTAGATGAATTATAAATACGTAAACTAGGTTATTCAGCAAATCACATAAAACCCTCAGTGATAAGAAGGAATTATGAGGAAGACCACATCTGACTTACTACTTAAAAACCGTTGTTCAAATTCAGAAAGTGGGCGGTGTTGTTACTAAACTAAAGTAGAAGACGTCTTTTAAGTTTTGTTATCGGTAAAGTGATTCGTTTGCAAACTTGTGGAGGATAACGGATACTAACCATTTGTATGCCTGCATGATTCTAATTCAAGTTGTATGACGATGGCAACACCTGGAGTTTCGAAATAAACTGGCAATAATACAACAGATTCATCACCCTCAAAGTCGGCTTCCCATAAAAATGTGAAGCAGCTTTTCATTAATGACAATAATCCAATATGCACAACCTAAAATACATTTAAATCTTGCCTTCAAAAGAAAATGCCGAAAAAATCTGACATTTGCTATAATTTTAGAGCCAAATTTTAACACAAGTTAGAAATCCCAGAAAGCGGAGAAGTTTTGGACCTTCACGTCATGAATACTCCTGAAATCCTTCTAATTAAAATATTCGTTGCTCAAAAAAGTCCGTAAAAATTTTAATTTCATGCAGAACTAAACTTCGCCGGATCTTCTCGAAGTGCAACGACTTCGAAAAACTTTTCAGATTTTAGAGAGACCGAAATCCTTTCTGCGACACTCGAGTGAACGAGTGTGTAAGACGTCTGTCGCAAACTGTTCAAAGAATAAATGGGTTCTCCGGATGATGTCCGCAACGAGCTCCCAATACTTCTTTCAATGAACAACCAGCTATTGTTTGGAAATGAGAGGACGAATTCTTTTACATTTTCATCATTATTTTTTACCTGAGAGGTAAAGCAAGGTTTCATAAGCCTAAATTTGGAAGTTCATGAATATGGTTATTATTATTAAGTTACGAAATCTTAGTACAGAAGGCACTTAAAAATTTTATGGTGATCACACTGGATCTAATGAAAACGAAATACTGAAGGGATACACTGCATATCAAATGCAGATGAAAATAATTATTATATTGCAAAGAATATACATAGCTAAATATGTATGCATTTATTATACCCACAAAAATTGATTCATTCCCGACGATAACCTCAGTACTTGTACCGACTCTCATATGTATTGGCTCTCTGAGAAGCCCATTAGCATCAAAAAGTTGCTTGACAACATGATCAGCACGTCTGTGAAACGATGCCGGATTGTAAGCATATTCAATCATCAAACGCGAGATGTATCTGAACAATAATTCTGTAGTTTTAAAATTTAGTCCAATTCAGAATTCAGTTTCTTATTTTTTATTGATAAATTGTAATAAATGAATACGCGAATGTGGACAACAAACCTAACCAACTGGTTACACCAAACAATACAAAGATGATCGGTCTCTAGCTCAATGCCATCAATAGCAGTAGTTGAAATATGGCGAATACCACTATCGACAGTAAAATGTTCTGGCACAAGATGGTCTTTCAAACCACCCGAAACTGATAAGATCAAAAGACTGGCTAATTCTTTTTGATGCTTTTTCCAACTTTCATGCATTCGATCATAGATATTCTTCAAATACCAATCAAAAACCATTGCTAAAAAGACATGGAAGATAAATAAGCTACGAAAATGACACACCAGAAAATGTTAAAAAACAGAAAATTAATTAAATGAACTGATAGCTTTTTTTCAGTAAAAATTTAATCACTTATAAACATACGTGCATCTTTGTGTGGTGTCCCCAAAGTTATAATAAATGCAATCCGACTAGAATCGAAATCAACGCTATGCAACAGGGACCGTATAACAATACCACCCATTGAATGACCAACAAATATGATACCATGAGGTGAAGGTGAATACATGCTCCAAATATGTCGCACTGCTAATTTGAGATATTTGATTTGCCGTTCCAAATACATGCCTGAGAGACCTGACAATTCCTAAAATTATTGAACCATCAGAAAGTGTTTAACATACTTCAAATAAATAGAATCAACTTCCTAAATAAACTTGAGTCCTCTCCTCTTGATGTAAACAACGTCAATTCACTATTATTATTTCATGAGAAGCAGAAGTTAAATGTTCTGAAAGCAGAAGTGAATCACATTAGAACAAACCTCATTGAAATCAATGGCAAAGACATCGAATGTGAACGGTAAATTCCTATTTTCGGTCTTATTATGAAGTATCGACCCCAGAGAACGAACCTGTTTGGAAGAACCCGCGTTTCCAGGAACAAAAATGACGGGAAGTCCATTAACTTGTTTGGTCCTCCTGCGATAAAATGGAGTTAAATAAAACAAGGTTTTTAAATGTTTTTGGGTACTTTTTAATAAATAAACTGGAATTTTTAAAGGGCAAACCATACATGTAATTGTGAGCATATTCTCCTTCTCCATATAAAATCGTCACGTAGCTACTGAAATCATTCGAAAACGGATATCCAATATCATCGGTTTGACCATACTTCAACTTTGTGAGATCAATATCAATGCGCTATAATGCCAAATTACTTATACCACTTCTGAATTCAGCAAAGTAATTTAAATAACAAGTAATCCTGAAAATCTGTAAAATGCATACCATAAAATTTATAATTCGATACATGTAAGTCATCTCACACTGATTTGTTCGCATCCAAGGTCGGTTTCTAACCATATACAACAAACGAAATGTAGCCGCTATGAAAGTCGCAAATAACAGATTCTTCATATGTAACTTCATTGTATCCTTGGACTTTCAATTAAAACTTAGAATTACAATAACTGTGATAATGCAAAAATGGCATAATAAAAATTCATGGATCAGGACGCAAAAAATCCAAATGCATCCAATAAATACACTTACAGCTTGATACAACACTCTCTGTTCCAAGGAATCCTGAACATAGGCACCACAAAGAATTCCAAAAAGAATCACAAGCCACAAAGCCAACACTTACAACGCCATGCTTCATATTAGTGAAAAATTTCACGTAAAGCACGAATTTACACGGCCTTGCATTATTAATCTATGAAATCTAGCAAATCACTTGCTTCAGTTGTAATTAACCTTCCCATAAATAACAAAAAAGAAAACAGAATATAACCGGAATGTGCGAATTGTCTGGCCACCGAGAATTCATAAAAACGCACAAACAATGCCAACCATTTGATATTTGAACTTCTTCATTATTAAAAAAAAAAAAGAACGCTTAAAATGTTCCCCCAATTCTTAGAGTTTTTATGAAAAATAATGAAATGCTGATTTCTTTTTGAAAAATAAAAAAAGCGGTTTATTCCATTTATAGGCAAACAAATAGTGAAATGATAACATTTTTCACCGCGCGAATTCAAATGAAATATAAGTGGGAACTGAATAAGTTAAATGTGTAAAAGAATTAAAATAACAGAAACAGTAAGTAATTGAGTAATTACTTGATCGAAGTTTGTAGCTGAAGTGAAATCAAGTGAAGCTGCTTTTTTTAAACCGCCTTTTAGCGAAATTAGGCAAACCAAGTAAATTATAACACGTCCAGTCAAATCTATACTTTGTAGATTAACACAATTTGCTTTATGTTTTGTTAGCGGATAGCGGAAGCTTTGTTTGATTCCAATGATACATTACTTAGGCTAAGTATAATTGATAAGGTTTCCGCAAAATGCTTGGGTTTCCATAAATTTAAAATGCATTGAAAAGGAAGCAGTCCTTTTCACTTTTTAAAAATGTTCAATAAATTAGCGCAGAGTGTGCATCTCGCCCTACGGGAACCCAGGATATACATTCTGCGCTATGATTACAGTCGGATGTATTTAGATTTTTGCTTTAGATTTCTTTCTTTAGCCGTTATAAAACAACGATTTCAAAAGCAATACTAAGGTAGTTGTTTGCATTTAAAGTTGAAAACAAGAAAAAGTTTTTTAAATGATCAAATTTTTATATGTTTTTATATATGAAAAAGACCTTTTTTTGATTCAATGAGAAGCAAAAAAGCAAAGAAACTGCTGCAGTAAAAATAATAAATAAATTAGACTCCTTCTACGGAACATGAAATATGAATACTTAATATCAGTAAAGAGAATAATTAAATTAGTGTTAATAATCATGTTAACAAATTCAATTAGAAAATGACACAATTTAATTAAGTCCATTTAAATTGGCTGTGTTCAAGTTTCTTTCAATTTGTTAAAATCAAAATGAATACATTTCTTACAGACAAATAGCCCTCGTTTGCTATCATTTTTTTTTTTGATATAATCTGCATTATGATTATTTTCTCTTTCTGACACATTGAAAATATAAAGGCTAAAAATTTGTGCAAACATATAAAAGATGTTTGTTACTTCTTCAAAACCACTCATTTCGAATACGCCTGCTGAAACAGCTCCTTTACATATTTTGGACGACATTTTAAATGCTTTAGATTGTGAGCTGAATTTCGCATATCTCCACAATATCAATTTTTTAAATTTTTACTGGAAATTACGAAAAAAATTACAACTGGTAAGAATGTTATTGATCTATGTGTTCGATTTGCAGTTTTATTATTTTTCAGCGAACATTGTTGCTGAGTTTTAAAATCAGCTTAGTATTTTTTCGTTTCATGCTTTATTTAATAACTCGCTGTTGGAACTTGAGAAGATGAGTTTTTTTTTCTCCCAAATTAAAGCAATTTGAATGAGTAATGAACAACAGCTGACAGTTTTGAACTTAAAACACAAATCATATTATGAATTATTAAATACCGCAAGATAAATTATGGAAATCCGTCCAGCAAACTTACATTTCAAGCTGCAAATTGGTCGAGCATTTTGCTTGATGTAATACTGTTCATTGTGAAAGGTTGATGTCCAACATCAAGTGATAAATCGTGATAACGGAGTATAAACAGCCCAATAATCCATTGTTAAAGCTTTAGGGCTAATATTCGGATGCATTCAAGCAAATCACTTACTATTCCGATATATCATATGTGCTGCATTAAATGTTTTAGATGACCGGAAAGAATATGGAATGTGTGGATATACCGGTCTCATGAATGAATGTATAGAGTCACTTACTGACATATTGGATGGAATTCGTGGTACATCGGAAGAAAGAATTTCAGGCGTTAACGGTATTTGTAGAGTCGAAAAGTGGTATTGAAATGATAAAAAAACTTCGTTCAATTTCGGGAAAATTTTAGAATATTTAAAATATAATCTTTGTTGCTATGTATTGCCAAAATTTGATGCAATATGTTACATTCAATTAAAAATATATAATTGTTATTTTGCAGAAGTTTTTATTCAAATTATTCGAAATTGATGAGAAATATCAACGATAAAATGTAACAATGGATTTGCTTAAATCTTAATGTGCTGATAAGACTAATGTAGCTCAACCTGGAGGACCACTGAGAAATGCCAGTATATTGATATAATTTCATTATTGCTCATCTTTGTCATTTTGACATGCTATGGAACTGGCTTTAGGAAAGTTATGGGCTTTCAAATTTCAGTAAACCTTAAAACTTTGAAAACCAAATTTTTAATAGAAAGCAATAATAATAGTTTGAACTTGATAGAAGTAAATTTTGCTCATATATAGTCAGTGCATGATGTATATTTTGAGGCGTCAGAGTAAGAAGGGTGGTTCCTGATTGGGAAGAAAAAAAATTGACATAAGCAATTGCCAAATTTTTTGTTAACTGATTCATCGCCATAATTTGATTTAGATAGCAGAGGAATGACTATTTAATTCCGTTTCTTGAATTTTTCCTTCAGTTTGTTGTCGCATGGCTTGTTATTATAACTTCCACCTGTGCGTGTAACTGCGTCTGAAACTTTTTGGTGCCACGAGCTAGGATGTCAACCAGTTTAATTAAAAGTACTCAACCAACATTAGAAAAAACTCGATCGATTTCTCGAAGAAGTAGAAGAATTGGATTTATCACCAATAAATCAGTAATTACCAAAAGAAGAAGTGTATCAAATATATGAAACCCGAAAACGAACCATCGAAGAAAAATTAGAACGAACTGAGCATATTTTTGCATCTGTCAGCAATAATTGGCTCTACTATATTCAAAAAACTAACAATGTGTCAAAAAGGAAGGAAGGAGCAATTTATATGGAAATGGCCGATCAAGAAAAAAGATATTCTAAGACATTAAGTCAGGAAAGAGAAATCAAAACAATTCTAAAATTATATAAAAATGACCATGGGTTATCAATCGGTCGTCTAAATCAGGAATATATAATTCAAGACCTAACTTGTTCACAAGAATTACCCAAAAAGGTCCCACAAATAACCGTAACCTACCACAATTACAACCGACATTTAGCGGTAATTCAAAAATGTAGAGACAGTTGTGGAACATTTTTGATGTTGTCCATCTTTAAACAATATACTATTGAAATCAAAAACTTTCACGACAGCATCTTTATAATCGTCTTCCTTCAAAAAGTCGTTGAGGAATAAAGTGGCAGATTAATCCTCATCTGTCCGTTCATTTATATAACGTACTCAACAAGGAGAGAGAGACACACTCTTTCAGCTTTGATCTATTGTTATTCTAGGAGAAAATTTTTATAGATTTTCTAGAAGTTTTGAACTTGAACTGTCACTTGTTTCATCACTTACCTCATTGCTACCTCTTTTTTTGCATAAACATTATTCATGATCAAAAATACAAAAATTGTAATCAATTTCATGAGGCACGTCTTAAAATGTTTTCTAATTTTGATTCTGATAAAGGAAAATGATTAAATTAAAACAAAAAAAGGAATGACAGATCTAATTCATTTCACATTACTAAGTTGTAGAGAATATTCAACTACCTCGATAATTAGATCCGATAGCAATCTGAAATCATAGTTTAGTTTAGTTCAGTTTACAAAATGCACAATATTTTTTATGACATAAAGCTTTATTAATTCCATTATTTTAAATTTGATCCACAGTTCGAAGAAAAAGGTTACAAAAAAGCGTTTAAAGATGTAACATTCACACAATATTAGCTGAGCTGTGATAGAATATTTGGAGTTAGTGATAATGCAACAACCGGCTCATTGTCCATTTGTTCATTCAAGTTATATCGATCTATACAATTTTAGTCTACTGATTTCGGAAGATCTCTGTGTTCACTTACATGATTTTTTACAAAAAGTATAACTTGATGTTTTGCTCAGTTTTGTGTTTTTTCCAAATGAACACTAAGTTGTATTTCGTCAGTTAGCTTACAGATAACAATGAAGAAAAAGAAAATCAATTAAGAACCTCAGTTTCTTCTAAATCATTTTCTATTAAATATTTAAAAGCATACCATGGGAAGTTTAATAAGATTTCAACAAGACATATTAAAGCAAAGAAACCAAATCAGAAAACAAAGTTGATAATGGAAAGTAATTAGTCAAATTAAACATCATGAAGTATTATGTTAAAATTCTATGTCAGACTGAGAAATGTCATCCAATCTTTTTTCCTATTAGAATATCAATATACAATATAAAATGCTTAATTATCATGGAATCAATATAAAATGTCATTTAAACCCTTCTTCTCAACCCTTTTTCTCTTGGCCTAAGCTGATCAGCACTTGATACCTTTCTCACTATCCATCCGTATCTCTGGTAACGCTCTCATATTTTCCTTTTTCATTCTTTGAATCTTCTCAATCATATATTAGAGAAAATCTCATTGCTCAGTTGAAATGAAAAATCAGTCACATACATCAGTTCCTGAATACTTTCCTGATCCATTTGTTTCTGAAAAACTCTATCCGACGACTCTCCCCAGAGTAAAACATTCCATAGCGGTGTTATTTGTCTTCTATAATCGACGTTGTGACTTGTTGCTTCACTAAGGGATAAGAGAACGTTGCCAAATGCATAATAGATTTGATGCTCTTCTCTCGGCAATTTTTCTTGAAAAAAGAATTTTAAAACGCAAGTGCTACCTGCGGTCCTAGACATTTTCTTGGTGTATTCGGACTGAATCTTTGTTTGCTTTTTCAGAACAAACCGATATGAGACATCCTCTCGCCCTCTCGAAGTAATCTCCTGATATTGCTAGACAAAACTTTAAAAACATCGGTATTCTCCTGCGCATTATGAGTTCAAATACTTACTCGTAAGCATCGGAACTTTGCAGTGTCGCCTTCAATAACCCTGTGTGTACAACCTTCTCAAGTGACCACTCCCGGTATATTTTCTGATAATAACGTCAAAGTATTCCTTTGTCCCGAATATAGCTCCAAAGTTCTTTAGGTTCAATTCAGCAAATACTTTTCTTTTACCTCGAATGTGTCAACTTCTATTGTTAATTTACAACACTGAAGTCTTATTCTTCAGCAAGTTACATGTCTTTCTCGCCTCATTCAGAGTTCCGTATTCTTTATCACTAAATTTTCGACAGATGTGTCTTTCATTAACAAATTCTGATGTGAAACGTTTTATGTTCCAACGTTATCATATGAAAGGCAATGTTTATTTCAGACTGCTTCAGGAATTCAAAATCACTTTGAAATTAAAATGTCGTTTACAAACCCGATTACCTACAAAACGGAAAAATGACGTTGATTTTCGACCTTCCCTTGACTAATTGAAAAAATGGATAATCTCGCATCTCACATGAACTTCATTCTCATTCACTTTTCACTTACATCCAAAATCTTTTTTGCACTGTGTTTTTTATGAGAGGAAACATTTTATTTTTAATGCCAAATTGCAAAATTCAGTACTGAATGTTTTCTCTCATTATGCAAAAAAAAACATTGAAATAATAAATGATCCAAACATTAGTATTAATATACATAAAGACAGACAAAAGCAATGTGACCCTGTGAGGTAGATACAAAGAAAAACGAAAGGATATAAAATGTAATAACCGGAAAAAAACGTAAGTCTGAGTAGAAAAATAATCGAAAAAACTCACCACTGTAATTTCATCAAAAATTCGTTAATATATACAAGAAAATTGTAAACAGCTTGAATGGTCATTAATAAATAAATAGTGAGGAACATCCAGATAAAAAAGAAACATATGAGAAAAACGCTAAAAGAGCTACCTGTGTGTTTTAAAATAAATGAAAAGAAACACATTTCGTATAAGTACGCTTTTTAATTTTTTTGTCATTCTCGTGTGTTTCTTGTTTATCCGGATTCTTCTCATTGCTCGGTAACGATTCTTGCAGCAACATTTCCAAATTTTTGTTCGGTTACTAGTAAATCGTTAAGCAGACAACTCAACCAACTGTTTTTCTTTTTGAATTATGCGGATTGTAATCGGCAAGAAGATTTAATTTGAAACTAGGATTTCATTACTTCAAAATTATGTCAGAGTTCAGTTTATGCCGAAACAGTATCTGTCGTATAATTGAATAAAGCTAAACGGTGTCTCAGTTGCGAGGTTCGAGAGATCGGATCTTGAGCAATCACCAACTGCAGATCTCGCATAGTGACTCGTTTTGTGCGGGGGCGATGAGTCTGCACAGAAGGCATAAAAATAAAAACGAAGAAGGATGAACTTCGTATACATTAAATACGTTAAATTTTATCGGAAACACTTTACTCTGAATAAATAGGAAGCGGATTACTAGAAATTCAAAGGTAAACTTCAGGAAATTATCGCTTCCTTTTTATTAAAGATGAATAAAGATTAATACCTGAAGTGAAACTCCAGCAGTTATTGGTTGATCGAACGGATTGCTCGTTTCGGACCAATGTTTCCTGCTTATCTTGCCTCCACCTAATGCTGCTATTGCGGCAGCATTGGCATCACGATTTCGCGCAGCTTCCTGATCAGCTTTTTGCAACTTAAAAAATAATTTCAACGGAAAAGTCAAATAAACGATTGGATTCCACTTTTGGTAAATATGGGATATAAAGTTCAAGCACAGATTTTTTTTGATGCTATGAAAAAAAAAGGAATATGAAATTTCCAGTTAATTACTTGGAACGATGGAATCTAAGAAGTTATCAACCTGTTTTGCTTTCTCAACCAAAGTATCTTTATCCTTTCCTTTAGTTTTACTGAGTCGAATTAATGCTTCTTTTTCACGATTTTCTCTTCTTTCATATTCCAAACGTTCCAATTCTTCCACGAAGCGAAGCTGTCGACGAGTATCATCAATTGCCTAGAAAATCAAATAATATTCGAAAACAAATGGGTGAACGATAAAATAATTATGAAATCAATAATGATGAAATAATTATGAATACGCGATAATAAGGATGATTTCGAAGAGGTTCCAAACGATGTTCCGCAACAACAGCTAATTTGGCAAGCATTATCCGCAACCTAAATTCTGCGGCCTGAGAAATTAAAGCAATCACTTCCTCTTGAGGAATACCTCCATCAGGCATTGCCCGTTGAATTTTCCTAAATTAAATTGTATTGTTAATATGGAAAAAATTCAGCTTATTCATAGCTTATCCATATATGAAACCGATAATTCGATGATCGAAAGAATAAAAATTACTGATTACTATAACATATTGAATTATAGAAGCAGGATTTCAAAACAAAAACACTCACCGAGCAATGACATCACCATTTAGTAGTTTATACTGTGTTTGGCTCGGAGGTAATGTACGAATTTCAGCTTCACTGGACGACTCTTCTATTGAAAAATCATCACTTCCTTCAGTTTTCGAATAACTTCCTGTGCTGCCATTCAGCACTGATGACGACGGAGCAACGCTTGAAGACCTCTTCAACGAATTTATTATTCGTCAAGTTCAAATCGCGGTAAAAATTCAGGGATGAATCTATCTTGTGACAACGTTGACAAGTAAATGTTTTTGAAAAAAAAAAAAAACTTAGTATGTTTGACTTCGAAATCAGGATTTAACGTAAACATATTTACAAGTGAGGTCAAATATTAAAAACTGAAATGAAAAATGATAAGGAACAACAAAATATACCTGCGACAAGTAAGAATTTTCATTATTTGTCCGTTGTGAACTTGTATCCCACTGTGTGGGAGGCTGAGGAATGTCAGGAAGTGGTGGCTGCTGCGGAGCAGCGGCACCGATTCCTTCAATAATAACTTCACCCTTTTGTAATGCTGCCCTCAGCGCTGGTAAAGTCTTCAATACAATAGCATTAATTAGGAGGTTTTGTCAATATCTACGTATGAGAATGACAAATGAAATAATTGGCTGTTCTCTCATCATGGTAACAGAATTGAAGACCAATTCGATAGTTCCGATGATATTCATGTGCTATTTTTGCAAGATGCTCCAAAATGCTTGTTTCTATAATTTAAAAAATGGCAGAAATTATTTCAAAATAAGCTTCACAAAAGTGATACCCTCTGAAGAAATGGAAGCAGATGTGGCTGTGCTTGAGAGCGCAGTGCTTCCTGAAGACGACTAGTAAATACCTCTGGAGGCATTGAACCATATATTACCAGCTGGAAAGCAAATACTAATATTTTAAAAATATGTTAAATATTGATTTATAAGATCGTAAATTATTATCTATATCATCTACATACTAAGAAAAAAATTAAGTAGGTTGGACGAAAGAATTCCTCTCATGTCTTCACCCCGTTCTCCTAAACATTTATGAAAGTAGTATGCAAAAACAATCTTTTTATCGCTAAAACTCACCTTAACAAGTTCGGTTACCCGCATGGCTGTTTGCTGCCCTTGCTGTTGATCAGGTTGCTGCGAGAGATGTATGAGCGTTTTGAAAAATCGCGCGCATTTTGAAACCATGCTTGCTTGCTCGGCTGCATTAGTATTACGCATATGATTCTGATGAGTTTGGGCATTGTTGCCTTGAAAAACTATTCAATTGAATAATAAGATTTTCTAGTTATCGATGCGTCAGCACTCCTATTTCAATTTATGATTTCGATAGAGGGATTTTTACGTAGCAACTAAGTAATGAAACGAACAGACAAAAAATAAACGAGAATTCCAAATTAGTCGTTTGAAAGCCAAGATTATTTAAAAACCAAAAATTGAAATTTCAGAAAGCGAATAACGTGAAGTGCACAATTAAAAATTTGCTACCTTGGTTTAACATAACATATTGTACAGGTCGTAACTGCATGTCTTGACCGCTCACCTGCGAGACAAAAGATGGTGTTGAAACCTGAATTGAATACTTCTAGAATGTATGGGTTTTTGAAATTCTCAAGAATGAGAGTAGAGAAAAACAGAAAAAAGCACTGAAAATTCATCAGTCCTCACTACGCAAATGTGATTTATCGCACCAATGTTAAGTAAATACTCTGACACTAAATAAAAGAGTAAAAATGTGAATCGTTGTCCTTATTTTGTTCTGCATGATCTGTGATATTACCGAGGAAGCTATGTTTGTACTCCGAGGAACATTTGCTCGACCATTTTCGCCTAAAACAGGCCCTGGAACGATTCGGAAGCGTGGTCCACCACCCGTTGTTGGAACAGGAGGCGGGGGTACTGCTTCGCTCATAAAATACTGAAAGTATCAAAATATTGCTCATCGAAAAACAAATGCAGCTTTTTTCCAAATATTTAACATATTTCTGCACGATTTAGGGTGACAATCACAATAGAAGTGCTAGCAACTTCGTAGCTAACTGCTAATTTTCTGTGTCTTTCGAAATATACCAGTTTTTCAACTTTCCAATAATTCATGGTAAAGTGGAAAAAAGTTCCACATTATTACTAGCAAGAAAAATCTAAAAAGGTCAACCATTAAACCATCTCTTTCTACATATCATCTAGGAAGTACGGACTAGAGGATCCTTAGGAGAAGTGTTTTTCCGATTCATTTGAACTATCTGGAATATTTTTTCCAATTAGTTGGAACCATCCAGCTTTGTTCGCTACCGTCAAGCTGGAGTGGTGGAATTGGAATTTCTTGGAAGATCGCCATCACATATAAATAAAAACAATAAGTGAAAGCATAATGAACGTAAGGCATAACATTCCGAGATATGCACTGGTTTGTCTTAATCGGAATTCAATTCACATCTATTATACTTTCATCATCAGTTTTGAATTGTGAATTAGATCCATATGATATGAACATGATTGACCTAATATAAAAAGATTTTAAGATCCAAAACAGACGTTATGAAATAAATGTCAAATTTTCTTCTGCAAGCGAGTCATGGAATCACATTCTTTCCAAGACTTGGAGATTAAAAAATTTGATAAAACAGAAGCAGTGATGGATGCAAAAAAAAGTCCGAATTCCTGATCTTAAATTGTTCAACGAAAACAAACTTAAATTTCAAAAAAAAATTTATTACCTGACGGTAAAACAAGGGCAAAAATCCCGACATATAATAATCATGCAAACTATCCATATCATCCATGCTATCACACGCAAGCAGACCGACATAAACAATAATTGAGATAAAATTTTTTTTATTATACCAAAATTATGTAAATTTTGGTTAAAAACTTGGTAAATCATCATTTTATGCAAATTTTTCAACGAATTTGAAAAATTGCAAAATAATGAGAATATGGCTGTTCAAAACTGGTCCTTGCACGAGAAATTGAGAACGATTGGGCTTTCAATGCGAAACGAATCAAAGCTACTACTCTGCATCAACTGTTTTTTTAAAAGGTCACTTAGTTCCGGTCGGAATGCTCCTGTCAGTGCTCTGTTAATGATCTAACATATTCAAAAGCGTAAAACGATGGTTATACCGTTTCACCCTGCTAAAGTAACTTTTTGAGTAAACAGCTACCCAATTTGTGTAATTTATTAAATGAGTGCGATTTCAACATAGTCCTTTGCAACAATATATTTAAGAATGTTCAATGTGAATAACGACTTATGAGATAAAAAAAATTTTGGCACAACTCATCTAAATTGCTTCCTGAATTACGGAATGACATCTTGATACTTCGATTTTGAGAACTTCCGTTTCATTTCAACTATGATACATCAACATTTACGCCAACTAACGTGCCACATACACAAAAAAACATCTTCAAATGAAGTAGGTAACTGCTAACTTCTGTTATGATGTTGTGAAAGTACAAAATCGGTTCATGAGAGGACGTTCTGGCATAACTACAGCTACATTATTTTACAAAGGTATGAGAAATATTCAGAAATGTCGGCGAATATGAGTGTATATGAGATGATCGTTTATCATTCATAGCAGCAGTGCATCTGTGGAACTGTTAGAAAAAAAAAAGCTTCATTCCGTGGATCAAATCGGCAGTAACGACGAATTGGAATTCATCAGTTTCCGGATAGCAATTAGCAGGTATTTTAATGTTATCCTTTTTATGTTTTTAGTGTTAAAGGGTATTAATAAATTGAAGCTTGATGAAATCGAAAAGATGACGCATCATGCATAAGATGTAGCACTATAGTAAAATCTCATGGAGTTTTTCTTTAGCCAGTTGAAGACTTCTTTTCTAGAAATTTGCTGAACTGCACTGCAAGCAGTAGTGGATTAGACATATATGCCTCTTTTACAATGCTTCAAAACTCGAAAACAGACAAAATTCTTGCACGGTAAAACACTGCCGCTAAAAGAAGCAATATATCTTCATAACACTGAAGAATGTGTTATTAACGTTGAAGACTGTTTCGTTCTCCTGCGACAGGCCTAATTAGCAAATTGATACGTAACTAGCGAAGTCACAGATCCCTTTCGACATTTTCAAAAATTTTATTTCAGTGATTATCGCATATTCGTTTAGCAACGATCACGTATAACAAAAATGCCAATCGCCGGGAAATGCCAATAGTCAGGAAATAGCGCAAAGGTCTCAACAATGATATCACAGTTCTGCTCCACCCGAAACTCGCAGGCCGTCGAACTAAATATCAGCAGAGGCGACAAAAAGAAGCCAATAAACCATATAATAATCGCGGTCCGTTAAATCTCGTACGCGCATAGAGTGAAATCAATGCTTTGGTGTTGGTTCACTTGTGCTGAAAGGTGGATTGAAAGGAGTCGTTGATGCGTTGTTATGCCGAATTATGTCAAGCCTTAGAATATATTCTATCTTCCTCTGTTAGTTTAACACTGTGTCGTTTGAGGTAACTTCGTTGGAAAAGATTTGAAAGTAGTGGTTAGGAGTAAAACAAGCAGGATCGAGGTCAAAAAAGTTCTGAGAGTGGTGGTATTTGTTTGTTAGTATTATTATATGAGTTGGATAAAGCTAATACGGAATCAGACAGCCTCACCACCCCAGATATCTGCATGGCTAGTATTCACATTGGTATAAATACTTTGATTTTTGGAAGTGCAAAGCGTATTGGATTGTGGCTTCAAGTTTCGAGCGAGGAAATTATATGTTTGCTATTTTTATCAATTTTAATTAGGCGTAAACACTTTCTTTTCAGTACAATGATATGGCCACTATTAATTATTTCGGCATTTCTATTGACCGTCGTGCAAATATTGAGGAAAGTTTTACGCCCAAACTTTGTGGAATATTGTTCTCAAGATTTCGATGTTTCTTGCAGTAAGTCTTCTCCTTGAAAGTTTGTAGATACAGGTATGAAATTTTTGCAGTGAACCATTTTCGAGAAGTTTTCGAAGAGACTTTTTTCAAATATTTTTGACGGAAGTTTGTATCCAATAAGTAATACTTCTGGAGGTGGACATCACTTCGTAAGCTTGTTCTATGATGATGCAAGACATTATTGCAATGTTTGCGAGAATGTAATGCGAAGGGGCATGCAGTGCGACTATTGTGGAGTCATGGTCGATTTCTCATCTTGCCTTCATTCACTTTCGACCACTTTCCGTTGTAAAATTACTGTCACATCAACAAATGGGGAAATTATGCACCATTGGGTAAAACCTTTAATTTTCTGGAAAATTTTGGGTAGTTGCTTTAAATGTATCAAAATCCTATCCATTTGCATAATTTGCATAATTTCACAAGTAATGTATTTAGTATGTCTAACAACATCATATTTTAAAAGTTCTCTGTAGGTCCACGGGAATCTGCCTTCGTGCAGCATCTGCTGTGTGTGTAATGAGGAATGTGGCGATGGTGTTGGCTTGATAGATTTTCGATGCGCTTTTTGTCAGGTTAAATATTATCTCGAAATGTAATGAATTAATTAAGGCATTCAAGTCACCTTTATTTCATAATTGTAGTTTACCGTGCATACACGCTGTAGGCAGCTGGTGAATGGACGTTGTACTATGGGTGCCAATTGGGATTTCATTGTTCCACCGACTTGTGTTACAGTACGTAAAGTTGGAAGTCGTCGCAATAAACAGGTTGGAATTGAACATTTTCGGATAAAACTGCATTTATTTTCTTATTTTTTTTCTTTTTTTTGTTGACTGAAATATAACTGAAGATATGCACTTGTAAGATGTTTTGCATATGCACTTGATATTTGATGCAACACTACTTTATATACAACATTAGCTCTTTTATATGTTCCAAAAATATTCCAACAGTGGAAATAACACTTATTAACTAGTTATGCACTGTTTTAAAAAAAAAAAAAAAAAAAAAAAAAACGAATTTCAACAAAATCTTATGATATCTTCACTATATATAGAAGCAAACAAATAGTGGTATTGAACCGAAATTACTAAACAGTGATGTAGTAAAATATGCTTGAAGTCGTCATAATAGTAGTAGTCGGTTGAACTGTTGAACTGACTGGATGGATTTTGTAAAATCCGTCTTATGGCGATAATTATAGATCTATATATTCTGACATAGAAAACTTTCCTTTACTTTCCTTTTTGACATTCTTTGTTGTTCGGCCAGTATATTCACCGAAATACTCAAATAACCAAGTCCAAGTCCTCTCTTTTCTTCAAAACTTTAATGAATTTTGCAGCTGATTGTTGACACAATTTGTCGACCAAGTAATGTTGACTATTTGTCATGGAAGCCACTTTTTGTTATCATTAATCCAAAAAGTGGAGGAGCTGAAGGATTCGCTGCATTACGAACATTTCGCAAGCTCCTTCATCCGGTTCAGGTGGAAAAACTTTTAACTCGTTCAATGTAGTGGAGAGATTATCAATTGAAATTTGAGCTGGATATTTGTTAAGTTTAATGTTTTGGAACCATTATAAAGACTAAATGAATACAAAGTGTACAATATCTTAGTCTGCAAACTTATTGTTGAATGCATGTGCTTGTCACAGGTTTTATTTTGAAAAAAAACGCAAAATACTAAGTTCAGAGATTTCAGGTTATAAATATTCGACAAATCGGAATAGGAACAGCGCTGCGATGGATCAATACGTATCCTGAAATCGACTGTCGTGTCATTATCGCTGGCGGCGATGGCACAGTTTCTTTAGCTCTAGATGCTATCAGCGAATTTCAGCGGAAATTACCTGTAGCTGTTCTGCCTTTGGGTACTGGTAACGATCTGAGTAGGACTTTAGGATGGGGATCTGGTCATGAAGGGTCGGTCGACTTCTTCGAGGTCGTTTTTATAAAAATTGGCTTTTAAGAACTGTAATTTATTGTGAGCTATTTATTGTGAAGATCTTTAGCTGTAGTGTAAAGTATTCTTGACTTACAATAATGACGACAACTAATTTTTCTAGCATTTTTTGCGTTTTTCCAGAACATTATAAAACAAAACTTTTATAGCCAGTTACAGATCTGTCGTGACATGAGAAGTGCTAAGACGGTGAAATTAGACAGGTGGACAATTGATATTATTCACAAGAGGCAGTTAGGTATTCGTGCCAAAAACAAGCGATTCAGTATGGTAAATTATGTTTCTATTGGTGTAGATGCTTGCGTTACTTATGGTTAGTGTATTTCATATTTTCTGGTGTGGTGCATACACGTTTTAGCTGTTTCATACATTAGAGAAATTTCTTTCTGTAAATGAACGTTATGGATTTCCAAAAAAAAAATTGCTTCAAGTAAAAGTAGGAAGAAATAGTAGCAAGCTTTGTTATGGGTGAACACCGAATAACACATACATGGTAAATTTATTCCGATTGATTTGATCGTAAAAGAATATGTGAAGTTATAACATTATTTTGAAAGATGAAATCTTTGGATTCTTTTAATTTCTAAAAGCGAAATATTAAAATATATAAAATAATATGTATGAAACAGCTGATTGAGACTGACTGACAGAAAAGCTATTTTTATCGATCTGGGAAATTAGCTTTCAGGCATGCAATCAACTCGTGACAGTATTCGCAAGATAATTTCGTCACGATTTCTAAATAAAGTTCTGTTCTTCACCTTTGGAACAAAGGTAAAAAATGTGTCAGAACATATTTCTACTTGATAACTTTTTACAAATTGATTTTTATCAAAATACCAGTTCAGAAGCTTAAACTTCCTCTTTTTCTAATCAAATAATATTTGGTCTATTCGTTATTGCAGGATGTGCTGGAACATGCCTGTGCTAATTTGGATCGAAAAGTTGAACTAACTGTGGATGGCGTTATCATTCCACTGCCACCGATAGAGGGCTTAATTGTTCTCAATATTCCTTTTTGGGGTGCGGGGGTACGACCTTGGGTCGATTTATTTTCTCCGCAAGCTATCGATGATCGTTAGTTTTCAAACCACCTTTTTCGAGTGTAACACTTTATAAGTACCAAAAATTCATTTCTAAACATGCAGAGTTAAGAGTCGAGGATTAAAGCAAGGTGAACAAGAATAACATGAGATGGCACCGTCACATCTGCATAATGCTCACTTTTATATTATGACATACCTCACTAAGTTTAAAAAAATGGATCTGCAGAATAATCAGTTTTTATCAGAGACTTTTGAATGAAAGTTATGAAATATTATAAAAGGAAAGAAGTCCTGTGCATAAGAGAATTCTGTGCATAGAACTGAATATCATTTAAATTTGTTTGGCCTAGCAGAAGTTAATATTAGTTTTAGGAAAATTTGAAGTTTTTGCGGTGCGTTCATCATTTCACATTGCACAGATGCAAATAGGTGTTTCCCAAGGTATTTCACTTGCCCAAGGCAGTACTTTGAAGTTGAGAATTTTTGGTGCAACATTACCAGTACAATGCGACGGTGAAGCCTGGCTACAACCACCCGGTGTTATGCATATTACTCACAAAGATCAAGCTCTCATGTTGATTCACGAGAATTTATATGTTGAATAAATTTACGTAGAATTATTCCCAGGAATTTGCAGCATCACGCATCTTGCTAATTTTACTTGCTCTTATTATATTTACCAGGAATTTTGAAATATTTACGAGATTTTAATGGTATTTATTATATTGTCCGTGACATTGTCTCCATGAACTGTCTGAAAGTTATAAGGAAAACTGCTCAACTGAATGATTGCATTTTGTACTTGTCTGGATATTCTTAGAACTGCTTAACCAGGATTCAAAGAATATCATTGAATACTCTATTTACAAGAAATACATCTCTGTTTTGTTTCATGTGGAAGCAATTAGGAGAGATTAATTATTTGTGCTCTTTGCTGCATATTTCTGCTAAGATGATTATTTGTTGTTTGTATAGATAATATATATCTTATGGTCTCACTTTTAATTTCTTTACTAGGTGGACACTTATTATTCTTTTAATCCGTTTCATCTTCTTTCTTTTATTCTCCGTTTTCCTGGTTTTCCTGTTATTTTAATTAAATTAATTAAATTAGTCAATTTATACGCTAAACATTTTAATAAAGCAATTGGCTTGTCTCACATAATAAAATATCCATATTTATCATGGTTTTTAATTTTTTTCCGATTAATCTTACTCTTGTGCATGTAGTGGCTTCAGATTAGTATGAGTGGTGAAATTTTGTTTTTTATATGGTTTAAATTAGTGTTTAATTAACAAATTGATCCTACAATTCCGATATCTTATATTTACTTTTGACGGGTTGTAGATATCTCTAATGTTGACAGGACGATATCGGTATATTCTGTCCATCCCTTGTTTTTGCATTTAATTCATTTTGATTTGTTTTAGTCTTTTTGGAAGTCAATTTCTATTAATTTTCTAGTACTTTGTGTTAGGAGTGGTATTTATTTATCGCTACGAGATCTCATGATTAGGAGCGTCGCACATTAGTAGTTTTTCATTCGTCTGTATTTGTCTGTGTTTCCATGTTTCTTGTATTAGTAGTGTATGGTAAAAGCTAATATATATTTAATGATTTGCATGGGAATTGTTGGTTTCTAAGCATGAATCCAGAAGTTTCTAACAGTAATTTAAACATTGGTTTTTGACGGGCTTGTCTATATTTGATTATTTCATATGACTATCATGAGATTCAGGGAAAAGAGATGCATACGGACGATGAAAGCGAAATTGAATACACGGTAGTTAAACGCGTTGCATCCGTTACGATTGAATCAGATAGTCAGGTGGAAGCAGAAGCGGAGCAGCGTTCCGGACGTATAAGACGGAAGAAAAGGGTCGTAAAGCGAAAAGATATCAATGAAAAGATGGATGTCGACATTGTTTCTCAACTCAGCACTGCAAACAAAGGTAATATTGTAAGATCGACTCCTTACTGAAAATTAGGGGATGAAGTATCTGTGGTAGGAATATTGTGCTACCCTTCTTGTACGTGCGTAAAAGATTATGGTCCAGGTTTGAACGATGTTCGGGAACGCCGAGAATAAAGTAATTAAAATAATTTAGGTATGGACTGGGATGGCCTGTGCTCAACAAGTGAATTGTCATCTTCTGAAACCTGCTCCTCCGATGGTCGTGAGGCGGACGATGAGCAGTCAGATTGGGTTTGCCCTGTAAGCGAGGATCAAAACTTCCCGCTTCCTCAGACATCTACGAGACAGCAGCGCTTTATTAAGTGAATAGTTCTCAAACTCGTAATTTAAATAATCATTTCCCAACTGTTATTTCTTTTTATTGAGTTTGGAGGTTTTTATAATTTTGGAGGTTTATAATTATATACACTATGCACTTGCGCATTGTGTATATAATTTTCAGTTTATAATTTGAGAGCAATGGATTTCAGGACGCGTACTGCATCAGCAGCTCTGCAGCGAAAGCTAGAACGTTTTATTCGAGATGATAGTCAACGTGAACTGGTTGTGAAACACTGGACTAGTTATCGGCAGGTAACTTTTTTTATCTTATTTAACTAAAAATCCAAAATGTATGCAATATATTTGTAGGCTAACATATGGTGTTCAAGCGTTCAGAGTTTTAACATTTGTAAATGTATTATGGTTAGTTATCATTATCATTGTGAATGTAATTGTCTGTGTGTTCAGTCGAGATTCAAGTGAAATTTTATTGTAGGTTAGTCGAGTTTTGCAATTCTTTGGTTTGGAAGTCTCGAAAAGAGGTCGTGGAACGGTAGTTTTGAAGAAGACGCGATGAAATATGAAAACATATGCTCCTTCCTAACCAAATGCTATTCTGTGTAGCAGTTGCAATGAGTTTCTTGTGATATGTATTAATTCTGTATATTAAAATGATAAGCATAACCCTGCTAATTTATTTTTTTGTATGGTTCTTTTTGATACAATTATGTTTTCAACTGGGCATTTAATTAATTGCGGTGCTGCGTAATGATTTGTCCATTGCTTCCTTTAAATTAAATGACATTAAATTGGTTCTAAAATTGTCATTTTCAAAAGTAAAACTGTACTAAAACGTATCTTATCTTTCTGAGGTATAGCGAGGTTGATAATGCAAGTGCAATAAGTAAAGTAGAGGAAAGATTGGTTGATTATTTCAATTTTATAGAGTCATTGAATTTGAGTTGCATAATTTGATATTGGTTATTTGCCTCAGCTTATATTGATGCTTAATTCGTATTTTTCAGGACTTGTGACGAAAGCTGTTTTGAAATTATTGCGAATTTGAGCGCATTATATGCCAGGAGAGGTTAATCTGGCAAGTCAGAGACGCTTGACATTTAAAGTGTATGCACTTGTTATTTGTATTTATTTTTGCATTTCAATTTTAAGATGCAGATTCTTCGAACTGGAAGACTCGAAAATTCAGTTTCATTCTCTTCTTATCTCATAAATTCCATGAAAAGAATTTAATATAGGGAATAGTAGATTATTCTGATTAAATAAATTCAGATTCGTTCCTCTAATTTTGTTGAATGTTTATGTACGTTGGAAACTACAGAGAGTTCGGAGTACCACTGAGGAATGCGTTCACTGGACATGATTTTGAAGTATTAGTCAATGAAGCAGTACGATTGATACTAGGGCAGGCTGCGCCAAATTATTCGTTGGGTCCGTTTAACGAGATTGAACGGAAAGGATCTGTAGTTGTTCAAGCATCGGATGTGAATCTTATTTGGGCAGCACTTTCACTGTATGGACGCTTTTTTGGCAAACCCATCGCTTTGCACTTTAATTCGGTTGGCTTTTTAACACTCTCTACTATTGGGCTACACTTTTTTAACTGGTTTCACTTCAGACTCATGAAATGCTGTTGAGAGAATATTTTTTCATGAAAGCGCGCCCTATTTATATGTTGATACTGTAATAGTATTAAAATAGCTTGGCTGAATGTCTTTTCTAACATCAAGTAGAATATACTGGCACTCTGTGTAATCTTACCATTATCGCTGTCGTAGTATTTATGTTATTTTAAACAAATAATTTGGACCAAATTAAATTGAATTACCCAAATTTAGTTATTTCAAATTCTTTTCCAGTTAACTGAAGTGCAAGCGCAGTAAAATGGATATCTATTTCTGCATATCATGCGTCACATTTGCTGTAATTTTTATTTATGGACTACTGTTGATCTTAGTTTACTTTTCATTACCACGAAAAAAGCCATTGTCATTTGAAGGGAAGCATGCATTCATCACAGGTAAATTATTTACTGAATTAATGCAGATGAGATATTTTTTGATGAGATATTAAGAATATTGAATGAATACTGATGAGATATTAAGACAGATGATGAAGATATAATGAGACAGATGAGATATTAAGAGTTATCAATTTTTAAGATCTCCTTTGCCACAAAGCGTCCAGTAATAATTATTAGTATTGAAAAGAATTTAGGTTTTGCGGTAAACGATTGTGTTATTTGAAATTTTTTGAGCTGCTGCTCGTTTTTGTTTGTTGAACATTTTTATTTCTTTTAATAATAGTATAAGGCTTTTTAAAATTAAAAAGCAGAATAAAATCTTCACAGGTGGATCGAAAGGAATTGGAAAGGCAATCGCCAGAGCCTTAATACGGCGCGGTTGTTCTGTTTCTTTGGCTGCGCGGAATGTGAAACACTTAGAATTGGTGTGTAAAGAATTGAATGCACTTGCAAAAAGCAAGAAAAATGGTGCAGTTGCAAAATATTACAGTGTTGACGTCACTTCATCCTATAGTGTGGTGAGGAATATCGTGTAATAAGTAATTGAGTATCATTCAAGCTAAAGATAAAATAAGAAGTGAGAACAAAAATTGAACCTAGTGTTTATTTGATTTTTTAAACTATGTTTAATAAACTTTCATAAAATGTTTTGGATTTTTTGAAAATTTTCATGAATCTTGATTAAGCTGAAAGCAGTGGTAGAAGAAGCAGAAAATGAACTTGGTGTTATCAATATTTTGGTGAATAACGCTGGGTACGCTCTGCAAGGCGCTTTTGATTCGATTGACATATCAGTATATGAGGAACAAATGTGTTTGAATTTCTTGAGCGCGGTATGCTTTTATGCAATAATGAGAACTGAAGGGTGAAGAGGACTGTCGTGATCTCAAATTCATTTCCTTACTTCTCCTTTTTCCTTAGAGTTATCATTTTGTGATTCAAATAGTATATGTGCAAAACGCATACGAAATTTAAATGCCGACACACTAACAAAATATCTTTGCTTTCAGGTTTATATGACTAAAGCAGTAGTATCCAAAATGAAAAAGTTGCGAGACGGTCAAATCATTTTTGTGAATTCTGCAGCGGGTCAATGTTCAATTTGGGGATATACTGCTTACGGAGCAACAAAATTCGCAATGCGTGGTTTTGCTGAAGCGTTGCATATGGAGCTGCTTCCATACAACGTTCAAGTTTCGGTAGTCTATCCTCCAAATACAAATACCGAGGGCTACCAGGTTTCAAAATTTTCCAATTAATATATGATTGAGATATCACCATTAATCAAGGTCACTGAAAAGTAGTTTTCATATGCCGTTGATAATTTATTCAAAAATCTGGAAATAAATGACAAAGGCTCATATTGTGAGCTTTTAAGCGTGAAATATTGACAATGCCAGAAGAATTGAAAGAAATCAGTGGTACCGCGGGACTGTTTGAGCCAGAAACAATTGCTGAATGCCTCATTTATAATCTTTCTCGTGGTAATTATCATACATGTATTGGTTTCGAAGGATGGGCACTTGGAGTATTGTCAGCGGGTGGTGCGCCGGAGAAAAGCTTTTTGCAGGCTGTTGCACAGGTCATTTAATTTTTCGTATGTTTTGAATTTTTCTGAAATATCCAAACAATCATCAAAATGTGTTGGTAGTCCATGCTATGTTTTCCTCATTTTTCGATTGTTTTTCTGTCTGATCAATATTCTTCATAAATTTTATTCATCTTCTTTATTCAGGTGCTCTTTGGTGGTTTGCTGCGGGCGGTCATGCTCATTTACATCGGACATTTTAATTGGATAGTGGAAAAATGTAGGCTTAAACGATGAATATCTGCCGAGAAACTTAAGCCATATTCATCATTATTTGTTTGATCATTTGAAATACATGTTCATCCATGTAAAATGCCTTGCGTTAACGATATTTTATTCCGGTGCATAATTAGAATCTTTTAATGGGTATCACCTTGACTTTAGTCGCAGGACAAAAGCTCAGAACTTGATATATGGGGGCAGCATGAAATTTATAATGAGCTTGAGTGAATTTTGAATCAGTGACATTACGAAATAGTATCATGTTACACTGTGTTGGTACATTAGTAAGGAACAAAAAGAAGGATATAACTTGTTCACACAATGTCTTTTCAAGCATGTAATTTGCAGTATGGAGCTCCATTCTTGGCATAAAAATTCTCTCCTTCCAAGTTCACGTTGCAGCTCTGAAGTGAACTAAATTTGAGTAAGATAAATTAAGCATGCATGTATCTAATCTAGAAACATTGACATTCTGTATCCTTAATTGTTTTTTGCTTACCGTTTTTAGACCGAAATGTTTTTTAAAGGTCTTCAGTATTGTTCGGATTACTTTTGAAGTTTAGAGCTTCTGTAATGTTCGACAAAACTATTCAACGTGATAAATTTACCGTGCAGTTAAAGCAGTTTGAATGGAATGCAGCTCCCAATGCTTCCACCCATCTGTCACCGGCTTCTATCGGGTAATGACACGACACGCACTTAGTTGTGAATAGTCTATTCCAATCTAGAATCTAAGGTTGTTCTTTATCTCAGATTGTCATGTTTGAGAGTATTTAAATCTACGCTTAGCTACTTGATGACGAAAATGTAACAAGTTGAAGTACTTTAGTGAATGAACTGAATATGATGGGCTTGCCTGTTTCACAATATGGTTGTCCTTGTTCGAGGAAAAACGCAGAATTTCCAAATGGATTATGACAATGCGCGCAAACAAAGCAGTGCGGATGCCACTGTTTCTGAAGCGCATTCAGACAGTCCTGTAAAAAGAAAGGGAATAGGTAACCGTAGCTGTAATAGCTTTTACAACTGACCCAGCGATTCCATATTGTTAAAACATGTTTTCCCTGTGTTCGAGAAAACCATGAAAACACTGGTTGTATCCCCTGACGATATCGATTCCACGCTGTACATTTGGACGATTTCAATTTAAAGTTTTTTTTTTAAACTAACAGCAGTTATCGGCTGATTGCATTTAGCACATCGTGGAGCAATTTCAGTTTCAAAGCAACGCTCGCAATATTTATGTCCTTTTTCTTCTACGAAACCGATATCCAACAATTTGCGACCACATGATTTGTTGGAGCATATAAAATGATTTGGGCAGTATGCTAATCCATTAGCTAAGACGTATGCGCCCCTACAAAGCAATGCCAATTCCAAGTTGTTAAAATTTTGAAAGCCAATCTAATCAAAAAACTTTCATGGCCACTCTTAATCATCACTGCTATACTAATGAATAATCCCAATGTCATCGTATTGCGTAATTCAAGATAATTGCTCTCAGAACGTATATATCTTATATTTATTAATTTTTAGACTTGAATTATTTATACAAACTTTCGTTTCGAACTGGAAAGCGAAGAAATAAGTATACCTTATTTCTTGTCTGCAGTCTTTGCAACACGGTGCACGGTTACTTTGAGTATGAAGTATGCCTCGACCTTTTGGCAGTTCGTCATTTTGTGATTCATGCACATTTGATGGTTTAATATACGAATCCCTGTTGACTGCAAATTTCTAGAATTCTAAAGAGACAGAACGAACAGCAGAAGAGAAGTTTATTCTTAGGCCGAAAAAATGAAAATTTTAAATTTTAAATGAAAATTTTAATTTTTTTTAAAGCGAACAGCTTCTAGCAATGAGTTATGAATGTCAGTACATATGGAATCATGGATATTTGAATGTGTTAGAACAGGAATTGAAATTTGAATGTAAACTGAGATTAAAAATCTGTTCCAAACTTTCTGCATCGGTATAATAAGCGTTTCAAACACTATGGAAGTAGAAAAGTGCATGTCAATGAAGCAAAAGAAATGAAAAGAATTACGAAATGGTTTAGATTTTGAAGCGTTTAGGAAGGAAAGAAATGCAAGTTCTTTTACGAAAACAATTCAGTTTATATTTCTGATCAATGCTCACTAGACTTTTTGAAGAAGTTCACAGAATCTTCAACGAGATTCCACTTTTATGAGAATCAGGTAATTGAATGAAGTTGAATGAATAACCTAATAATTGAATGAAGAACGTGTGTTTTTCATATCAATTACCTCAGAAACTTTAGACTTTTCAGGACGCTCACCACATGACTGTTAGTGGTTTTTAATTAATAAAGCAACCAGAAAGTAGCACATACCTGCCTGTCCATCTATTTCTTCATCTATTCGCACACTTATTTCACAGCAACATGTTAAAACTTTAATTCTATCTATGATGAGTTATTATTAACTGCAAGATACTTAATTTCTTCTAAATCAGTATTGTCGTCAACTTCCGAAAATATGATTTCGTGAATAAGACATGACGAACCAATGTAGGTCTCACTTCTGATAATACAAGTACCACTGGATCATCATTGAAATTAAAGTAAGATATCAGCCTCTCCTAATTAAATTACTAGACTGAAAAGGTGAAAATACAAAAAAAAGATTGTAAAAGAGGATCGAGGAATGATGAAATAGGAGCTATTGGAATGATACACACCTTTGTTCACATGCTGTTTCATGGAGAATTTCGATAATTAGAATGATGGCGCTACAACGCCCAAACGATTTTCATCATAAAAAAATATCACCAGCTAGATTTCGACAATTGTTTGACCGATTTTCCACTACTTTTATTACTTTATTTGGGCCCGGATATTTTGTACTTTCTTGTTGCTGATGACAAAAACCATTTCCATCCACCAATCTGTCTTCCATGCTAGAGTACCGTAGCACTAACGTAAAATATGCAATTTGTTGATTATCATAAAAAATTGAAATTTCTCTTTAAAGGATATTAAAATTTCTAGAATCAGTTTTTATGAAATCCCTTTCAAAGCTCTTTTGATAACAGTTAGAAAAAATTTTCACTAAAGCATGAAATTTTTGCATACTTGTTAAGATTTTTGAGGAAATCGATAGTATTTTCAAGCATATATGAGAGTTCCTTCGCCGGATCATGTAACTGCAGCTGATATCGAGTGATACTTTCAATAGCAATTTGCTTATCACGTTCTTCAATGAGATCCAAGCCCGTGTATTCTTTTTGTCCCTTCTCGATTTCTCCTCCAATCCTTTTCATTACCTTTTGATTTTCATTATTAATATCGAGCACATTCCATTCTTCACATGTTGTCCATCGATTTCCTTTACTCTTTCTATTTTTCTCACTGTGGGACAGATCTTTCACAGTAATATCCTGAGAGACATTAGTAATAAACTTTTTTTCCATTTCAACAATTGACTCCTCCTTTTCAATTGTATCTAAGCCGATATTTCCAATTTCATCGCAATGATTTTTAACATCCTGTGGTTCTGTTTTACCACACAGCTCCTGAACATCACGTCTCTCCTTGATGGGAGGATTTTTCACTTCCATACTATTATGGGTGTCCACATCGACGACATCACCTTCATCGAAATTTTGTCCTTCCCTTTCGTATCCCTTCCTTTGGTTTTCCCGAATTTCTGAATTTGCAATCTCGTGATTAATATTCTGACAGATCGTAACCAAATCTGGCTTGTTTTGAATATATTCTTTCATCTCCTGATATTTATCGATATCATTCGGAGATACTGCTCTCCAATTATCGCACTCACAGCTATTCACGTTATCAATCAAGTTCTCTATATCTATTTTATGCATCTCTTCCACATCACAGTTGTATTCGTCTAAAAATTTTTTTCGTTGTTCCGTATGTTCTGAATAATTTGAATTTCGAAATAACATATCACATGGCATCAAATGGCATCTGCATGCCATGCTAAAATTACCTTCAATGGTTCTGTTCTTTTCCAGGTGATCGATAGGCTTTTCCAGATGATTGGTAGGCTTCCAGTGATAACTTTTTTCTTCACCTCTTAACAGGTATTGTTTAGGATTTGGAGGCTTTCGTAGCTTGTCCTCATTTTCCTTAATATATTTTGACAATGGCAGGAGCAATTCATCTTGTCCCGGTTTGCTAGAAATCGAATCTTTAGAAACATCAGCAATCAAATAGCTGCATTGCCAATATCTCTTGATTTTGTGAGATTCTGGAGGCCAGTGATGTTTGCATGGAAGCCGACGTGGAGACGTTACTTTCTGGATTTCAAGCGGTAAAGATCGGACACGACTTAATAACTTTTGCGAAGGTTGGTGTGATTGTTGATCAGACATGTTACCTGCGTGAATGCACAAATGACGCTAGCACACAAAGGACATTTGACAAGGTTACGGAACAAACACTGACATAAATAACTGTAAACATTTATATAAGTAAAATCCGAATTCACATAAAAACAAGCATGTTACTTCAGTTGTAGAATTATTAAATTCACTTCGTAGCCAATTTATTGTTTATGAAACCAAAATAAAATTTTTCTGACTTACTTATTAAAAATTGGTAATTTCCAATCTTTACGTAAGCTTTTTGATGTTAAGAACTATATTAGGGTCTAATTATTTATCTTCAGTTTATTTTTCGACTTCATTTTGATGTTAGCACTGGTACTTTTAAGACCGCTATTCAGTAATCTTCTATTTTCGGCCAACTGACTTCCCATTGTATAAATTAGCTGAATTCACCTGAACTCATCGACGAATTGTAAATTTCCTTCTTCAGTTCATTCAATTCCTGTCCATATAAAGTAGCTGCTGGTGGCACACCTCGATTGCTTGGACTAAAATGTTATTCTTCTCAGTTGTGAATATTTACATCATACAGTTCAAACAATAATGCATTAATATCTGAGAAAGTTTTCTTTATGACTCACCAAAAATAGAATTATTTTATTTGCGCTTTTATTTTTGCATTATTATTAAAAATTCAATGCTAATGAAGAATATGATTTCTAATATTCAGTAATTTCTTTTTATCCAAAAAGAATGGCTAATATGTTTGACTTCGTAGTTATTAATTATATGCTAAATTATACATTAACTAGATATATATTATATAAGCTTGAGTTGTGTGCTATCGCAAATTTTCTTATCTTATAAATATCTTTACCAACTAACCAATCAATCAAAAATCCAAATATATGTTTCCAAAGTTACCTTTTAGTTTGAATTTATGCTATCTTATATAATTTTATGAACAATATTTCAGAATTAATAGTTCTAAGTATTTGATGAGTCACGAATATATAGAATGAAAATTGCAGAGCGAACATAACGCTGTTGCTGAATCTTCTCTCCAGCCAGTGAAAATATGGAAAAAATAAAAGTCGAAAAGTTAGTTTTAGTTTCTAAATACCCTCCTACCGAATTGTGATTTTGTCTTTTCTAATTACTTGATAAAATAACAATGAATTCGAATGGATTTCAAAACTAATGAGAAATTGAAATGTTGTCAATGATATAATTGATAACATTTGCTGTTCCATAACAATATAATTTCATTTATATGTACTGGTTGAATTACCTAGTTTGTCCATCAGAAAATAAGTAATTATTTTCTTCTGAAGAGTGAATGAGACTATTATATTGAAAATATTAAATAAATATGCAAAATTTGTACGGTTTGAAATCAAGTGATATTTTTGCCATTAAATAGAATGAAAATCCTTTCAATTATAAACCAATCTTGTTGGGCAGGAAATCCGAATCTAGCAAACATATATTTTTAAAAATGAAATTCGAAAAATTTACTGAGCACCTGATGGGACTTTGTGTCTTCCATGGTGTTGGAATGATTGAAATCGATTGCCGAGTCATAACTTCTGGCTGATATGGAGTTAGCAAAGTATTTTTGTCAGAAGTTGGAACGATTTTGGGCTTCCGTCTGAGATGTAAAAAAATCTAAGACAGTTGTAGAATTCCAAAAAATCGATTTCTTCTATTTTTTGTTTTTGCTTCTTTTATTATATTTGCATGCTATTAAGCAATTCAATCAAGCAAAACTGATTTCCTTGGGATCCGTTCAGAAGGTTTGATCTCATATTCTCACATCACCGTAGTCAACATCAACACCAATGTCATCATAACTGTTAACCACTATGATTGTTTTTGTTATTTACGATTAAAAACATCCTTTGTACACCACCAGATGTTTTGTACCCGAATTTTGGAACTTGTTGTTGCGAGGTCCTAATTCCAACCCTAATTTGTAGTAATATTTCCTGCAATAGACAAGTGGTGGAAGAGAAGTTTAGATGAAAGAGATATGATAATAGGAGGTAAAAAGACAGAATGAGAGGGAAAAACTGTTCCCAATATTGCTTAGTGTTTCCTTCACAGCCCACTAAACATCCTGAAAAAGACTCTAAAGTTTAAACCTAAATCTAGAATTGATCGGTTATCATCGAATCTATCACTACCAATGAGTAACAAAAATAACATACGCGACAGACCAGTGGATTTGATCACGTTTTGCGACGCTACTTCCTCCTCTAAGCTGACGGCCATGGATGTCGCAGTAAAATTTATCATTGATAAAATGGTGTCCTTGGTTTTTGAGAAAACTACCACACGTTGAACATTGGAAACAATCACTATGCATTGTACGGTCATATGCTCGGCACATTACTCCTCTAAAATGCTCAAATTATGAGGTACACTCCTAGATAACGATGGTTGAATTTGTCATAATTCTTAACTCTCATTAAAAAATTTATTTAAATTCATCAATTGTTAGTTAGCTCAAGGATAAGGATAGAATAATAGAATAACAGGCTAAGTATATCTATCAGTTAATCTAATTCTTTTCGTCACACTTTATTTCGCAGTGCTGCAGGTATTATCTTGGATAAGAGCGATAGGAATGATAAATGATAAATGAGATTGTTAATTTCTTATAATTGAGTAATATTTTTACAGCTTTCCATCCTAATGTGTTCAAATACATTAAAAAATTTTGTCTTCATCAGTTTCACCCCGTATATCAAATGGATTAGGAGAGAGATGAAGTGACAAAATCTGCAGAAGTTACTTTATTTCTTATGCTATTTAATTTGGGCTGGTGATGATTCTCATTTTAAAACATTAAACTTTTAACTAGTTTAATTCTAAATCCATTATTCTCATTTTTTAATGAGTTTTCAGTTGACGGTTTACTTCCTCACTTATAAATACCGTCATCATTTATGAAACACAAAATTAGACACTAAAATATTAGCAACTTCAAATAAAATCGAGATACGATGTCATTAAAAAGGAGATGAAGCCCTTATTTTCCTTCACAGTTCCTTTTCCAATGCAACATTATTTCCTTAAACTATTGATATCACTAAAAACATGGAGACAACGAAGTTTGTTATTTCACTCCTCGTGAAAACCAGTACCGCTGATGTCCTAGGCAGCCATGAAAATTTGTTTGTTTGTGAATATTTTGCGCATAATATATTCTGCGCATTAATGTATAAGTGATGAATTATTATGATTATCACATGCTGAATAACAGAAAAAAAATTGAATGCGCTAATGTAATGATGCATAACTTAATCGGCAATATGCAACCAAGCAAAGATTATCGGTCTGGTAAAACTTTAATACCGAGGCAATAATTTGGTTATTCCTAAACATGCCGGAAAAAAATCAACGAAAAATTTTGAAGATCAAAATTTTTCCATCAAATCGGAATATATTTAGATTTCCTGCACTAGAATCAATGTCACAAACTTAAATGAGAGCTGTCAAAATAACATACTTAATATTGCGTCCACAAATAAAACACATCGGTGCTTCGGGAATATTTTCCACGTTCGGTCGAGTTTGTTCTGAAAATGAGTGGAGTTTAACATAAAGTTGCTTATTATTTAGTATCACAAACATCATAATGACTGACTCAAATATATAATAACCACTAAGTTGGTTGCAGTGCTCTTACGGTATTTGAAATTCAAAACTTGAAAATTTTACTGCTAAACTGCAATAAAATACCTTGATTGATTTTAGTTGATCTAACTGATATCGCATGTTCTCCATTTTCTTTCGACCGTTCACTTTCCTGGATGAGGCGAAGCGTTTCCGACCGCAAATACAACGGAACTTCCTTTTGTTTAGCCAAATTTGGGCTGAAGTATTTTCGTACTTAAGTCCTGAATGCCATTCTTGCTTGATCAAAACAATATGGCTAGCCTTGGTTGAAAAAAGCTTTTAAACATTAAACTTGGAAATCCTATGGTCAATGTAATTATGCTTATTTCTGATCTGATTATAGTGCAAAAATCAATAAACAGTAATAACAACGAAGTATGTAGCAGTTGTTGTGGTTTAACAGAAGATATAGGGCGATTATTTTGATATGTGGGTCAAAATTAAGATGTCCGTAATGGATACAGCTGATTTAAGGCATTTTGTTTTATTTCTCTGCATGCAAAATTCTAGTTTTGATTTACGAATAAATCAAACTTTTAAAATACATGTAAGTTGGCTATCTTCTAAGATGTTAAAAACAAAATATGGTCATTGTTTAAATCAAAGCATACTCAGTTCCAAATAGTCCACCCGTTTGTTGAAGATATTGTTCGGCAGCTGTTTGTGGCGAATAAAGAGACATTGGTGAATTGTACTGTAAATGTTTCACCTCTTGATGATCACCGAATGGTTGAGCTGCGACGTTAAAACCCGGGATTGGGATTGGTTCCTGGAAGAATCTGGTTTGGCAAATGTCGAATAATCCACCCAAATCAGTTTTTGTTTGAACAATGTGTGGCCAAAAAGTTAATTTGAATTAATAGTTCCCATGATTTTAAATCTAGAAAAACTTCCTTTTCATATTACTGCATTTTTCAAAATTAAAAGCTCGCATACAAATCAAGATTGAATTGCCGGCTAGTGTGATTTTGGAAATTCTATGAAGAACGACATGATAATTTTTAATCTAAATTAAAAATAAAACAATGTTGCAATAAATTTCCTATAAATTTAGTCGGAAAGAATAATGGCAAACACAACTGTGCCTTATTTTTTAAAATACATTAAAAATAACATGTTTATACATTCGAAATAAATTTCGAAGATATATTGTTATGCGGGTAGAAGTTAATGCACTGAACAAACTTCTGTTAGCGCGACTGCTTTCGAAGATCTTTTTCAGGAAAGAAATCAAAATTTAGAGAATCTACTAAGATACAAATCTATAAGTTGATCAAGACTATATTCTTTTCCACAGTAACTGCGTTCGATATTCTACCTACTGAAAGAGATGCAAAAAGTGGCCAAGGAAACTCTGGCGCTTTAAAAATATGGAATGCGAACCAGCACCTCAAATTATAACTTTCATCACCAAAGATGAGGAAAGTTATAATTTGCCCGAACTTTAACAGCGAGATGAAAAATCAATGGATTGGAATTGAAATGAAAATTTACGAGTCTGAAAAGCTATCTCGGACTAACTGGAATTTCTCAGCAAACTATGGATCAATGCTATCAAGGCAATGAAGAGAGTGCCAAGTTAACGTGTCAAATGGTCGTAAGTGCAAAAGTCGGTACCTCATTTCAATTGAGAGTACTAGAATAACAGCTTTAATTCTTTTACATTTGGGCTGCTTCAGTCTTCTGCAAAAATTTTATTGGCAATCTCGGATCTATGGTGGCTGTTATCCACAATTCTTATGAAATGATAAGTCTATCCATCGCTCGAGGATGGTTGTCTCTAGTTGTCTCTTGTGAAGTATCATATTCCACCAGTTACGTAGAATTTGAGTTCTAATAAACATTCACTAAATAAATTCGTCACATTGAAGAATTCTCAGCAAAAAAACTAAAACATAAGTTTAATTTTGAACTTCAAAAAAATTAGATTTGACTATTCTTTGTTCTGTCGGATGAAAAACAAAAGCCGAAATTTCCCATTGCCAATTATGAACATTTAGCGAGAAAAGATAAGGTGGTTCTTTCACGTGTTGCGAAGGAAAAAAAATTATTGTCAATAAATGTCGTAAGGAAAAGTGTGATAGGAAATCAGTTTAAGATAAGACCATGGTTACAAACGAGATCAGAACTTCTAATTGAAGTGGTTTGAAATATGCTTCTGTAATGTAATCATTCTGATTCCTTCTCATTCAAAAATTTTGAAATGTAAACGAAAAATTTTCATTGAAAGTTTAATTTATTGAAATTAAGTAAAATTCTAAACTCTGCTCGTAGATAAAATGAGACCACAAGAGGGTGGGTAATTAATTTCGATGAAATACATTTTCAAATTAATTTAGAAAATTATGTTCATTCAATCTGTCACATAACTTTTTAGTATTTGTACTTTGTTCATCATGATATTTCACAACTAAGTTTTATTATCTTGAAAATTCCACTGTGTTGCATATGATTCTTATTCAAAGGAGAAAATAGTGGAAGAAAATGTGTTAATTTACTAGGTTTTGCTAATTTTAATTCAAATGAAGCAGAAATTACCGGGTTCTGGTGTTCCAGAGACACTTTTAAAGGAACAATCGGAGGCTCCATCTTTTGACCATCAGTCGAAGGAACATTGAATACAGAATGTTGGAATTTATTATATTCTGTATTTCCGGTTACCGATGGTCGCCAAATTCGATGTATTATATTGTCGCCTGTCCTAAAATTATCTATTTTTGTTACAATTCAAATGTTAAAAATTTTTTTTCCGTGATTTAATTATTAAAAAGATTTCGATGTACGTTAATCATAGAAGTAAAAGAAATAGAAAATTTACGAGAGCTTAGGTGTACAGGCAAGTTGGTACATAAGAATGACTGGATTAAATTGGAATGTTCGAATGGGACGGGCGCAAAGGATGCCTCCCAGTTGAGCTGAGCGAAAATTTTTCAAAATTAGGACAATGCATGTGCAACTCACTTTTACACTTGCCATGTGTTAGATTTTGAAAAATTTCCTCGAAAATAATGACACCACCTCAAATAAATTCTAAAAATCTTTTGTCAAAACATGAAACCCGCTATTTCCTCTATTCTACTGTTTTGCAACAGCTGCTGCAGGCTTCCCATCACTAACAATAAGTAATCATTAACAAATAAAAATCAAAGATAATTCGTAATTTTACAAATCAGCAAGTTTTGAAATCTCGTCTGTTATGAAATTGAAAAATAAAGTTAGAAACTATTCATACTGTTTTAATACCGGTCAATATCAAAATTTCCAGCTCTCAAAATTTTGGTTCAAATGTTATATATTATTATTTTTTCTCGTCTTGTATCACAATAAAAAATAAATATATAAAATTATTTGGTAATGAAAGTTGTTGCCAACATTTTCACTGATTCTAATTAATCTAATCACTAACCTATGTACAATCAATTCCACTCTATGCTCTGTTTTCGACAACAATTGTTTTGCCAATTCGACATTTAAATTTTGGTGACCTTCAAGTTCTACTAAAACATCTCCATTTAGTAAGCCAGCACGGTCAGCTAGAGAACCTCCGATTACCTGAAATTTCGATGCTGCAATATAAATATTTTCAATCGAGCTGGAAACTGTGTTTTTTTAAACATACTTTGGCAAACTATCAACATTATCAATACTCGAAAGTTCAACTGCTGAAACGTCGAGTAAATTAGCATTAATTACTTAATTCGCATAGCAGTATCTTCTAAAAAATCTAACGAGAAGTTTTTTAAATTTCCGTTTGTTTTTTTCTAAACTAATTTGCTCATTGTAAATAAAATTCCATTGAAAGGAAAGAGGGAGAAAATGAAGTAGAGGAATTCTTAATCAAAACGATGATTTTCGATACAGAAAAAAAGAGCTATTGTTTTTTTTTTGTTTGTATCAGGAAATTTTAAATGGCTAAGAAAGAGATACAAAGAAAATCAAATGATCATTAAATATTCGTTGTTCTGATGTTTTTAATAACCGAAAATTTAGGCGCAGTTTCTATTCATAACATTATTTGTAGCCAGTCAGCTTATCAAAGCAACATTATTTTTTTTCACGGCATTTCTTATGCATTCAATTTTAAAAAATTAACTATACAATTAGAATTTTGTGAAAAAAGTTCGATTCAAGAATTTGTCAAATTTTTTTTAAAAATCCTATGCGAAAGTGAAAGTGCAATTAATTGCTGCCCAATTTTTCTTTATAAGGAGGGCTGGTGCTAATATTTTTGCAAAAAAGTGATACAGTCACATTGAAGTTGTGCACTTAGCAAATAGCCTCTCCGGATCACCATTATGCCAGATACGGAACTGAGTAGTTATTTAGAAAAGCATCTCTTTTTATGACGCACACCTGTATGTCACATGTGAAATTAGTACGGCCCTATAATACTGGCTATCAAATGTATTCCGTTAGATCTATAATGGAAGTAGAAGAATGAAAAAATTCAATAGAAGAAAAGAAAGAACTTTCTGATTTTTTTAATCTTTACCATAAGGAGCAAATTTTAATCATTGTGCAACAAATTTTAAACATTAAAATACTCTGCTTCTTAGTTTCTAAGCTTTGAAGTGAATCAAATCTGTGATTTTTGTCTAATTTTATTTTTTAGAAAATTTTCGTCTCAGCGGTTTTTTTTATAGAATGAATCATAGAATCGTTGAGAGCTCAGACACAGTGCATGTTTTAACAATATCTTATAGATTAACGGTTTGCTCATTAGCGATGTCACAATAAGAGAACATGATGGATAATAAGAAAAAAAAGAAAAATTATAGTTCATAAAATTTAAAACTTTTGAAGTTTCATTTCTAACTTCTAAAACTACTTAAGTGACCATTTATAATAATTATACATTAACGATGGCGAGTTCAGGTCCAATATCGAAGCCCCATGGTGTGTCCATTTGGCCTCGCGACATACGCACCGTCACCATTTCTGCCTGAGCCATTGCTGCTATCGATATCCTCTAAAGCAAATTTGACCACTGAACTGTTCTGAAAGTTTTCTGAGAGAATTTCGGTAAAAATCTGGTCGATTACGGAATTTCGGAAAACATCAAATCGTAGCAATACGATCCTAGTTACAATAAATTATTCAAAACATCATCCACTCACTTTTTTTGTCAAAAAGTTAATGTATCCGAAATAATGAATAAGGAATATTCAGTATCCAAATGACATGTGAATTTCAACAAGTCTTGGTTGCAAAAAAAATGTTAAGAATGAAAGTGAATGTGAAAACATCTCAGAAAATGTTCTCTTTTGCTCAGTAGTGTTTCTTGCTTACACTTCATTCAATCTCGTGTTTTCTTGAAAGTGCAAGCACAGAATTTCGACTATTGTAATGCTTGTTTTCAACGGGGTTTTAGAAAATACTCGATGAAGAAGTTAGAAGTTTGAATGATATTCAGGAATTTCACATGGTCTTTGGGACATTGTAACAATTTCAAAAATAATCTACATTCACAATCAAATGCCGTTTATTAGTATAATTCGACATAAAAAATAAACAAATATCAGCTGATATTTGTAGTCATTCATATCTACCTATATTAGACATGATTAATGAATAGTTCGCTCTTTAATATAATTATAGTAGTATTTCAGCAATATTTGCAAGATTCTATTCCAATAAATTTAGAAAATGTCACATCTTCGAAGCTCCAGCTTAATATTTAAATTTAATTGCAAAATCACCGCTTTATCAACTAACAAATAGGATATCACAGATATTACCACAGTGCATCATCATCACTTGTCATTAACACTCATATCATTATAACATGCTTATCAATCGATTTTGAATAAATCCTACAGAGTTCCAATAATCAGGGAAGGATGGTTATGGGGAAATGAAGGGAAATTTCGTGGATGACAGTTCGTTTGAAATAACATTGTACGAATGGAAATAATATTGCCAGCCCTACCAGCGTGATCTTTCCCAGTGTAAGCAAATCAAATTGCGGTGTATCATAACTTCACGTTCCTTCTACGATAAAGGCACACTCTGTCCGCGTCGGTAATCTGTGTGTGTATGTATGTTTGTGCGTGCGTGAGTGTGCGAGTGTGAGTGAGTTCGATAGTCATAAAATGAAAGCTAAATAATGAGTCTCAAATTTTATTTATTGATAGGAGATTTAGAACTTTAAATGATATTTTGCACACCAAATAGTAACACAACAATCTTCTTGATCCGACAATTATCGTTAGATAATTGTTGAAATCTTATGAAAAGCCTAAAAAGTGAAAAAGTAAGGCTCTAAACATTTGTAATTCCTTAAGAAGAAATAAGCAAGAAAGATGAAAGAAATTTGAAGTGAACAAAGTTGTTAATAATACAGGTACAATCAATGAAGCATGTTATTGGCATAATACTTACCGCGTCCATTTTCCATCCCCCACAGTAAACTAAGTCCAATTCATGCTAAGAAAGCTAACATTAGAATGAGTCACTTCATTCGTTTCAATCCGGTTTGTTCCATTTTCCATTTATTCGAAATTACTTTTCATACATACAAATCGAATTCTTTCTTCATCAATAAAATGTTAACAACGTCCTGAGATTTCGTCCATACTTATAGAACTACAGTTTATTCAAAAATTCCGAACGACTGCAATCAGTAGATCACAAACAGTGTCATCAAAATTGTATGTAATAAAAAGGCAATAATTTGAGACTAAAATTTTCATGCCGGGAAAGCAATAAAAGTGTCCAATCTAAATAATTTTGAACTCGAATACCAAGTTTACGATCTTTTGCGACATTTTGCCAAGTATGTTCGAACATCGAATCGTGCTGTGGAACCTGTCAAAGTATAAACCGCTATAAACAGATGTTGCTATTTTGGAAGATGATCTAATCAACTAATATAAAGTAACAGCAAGTTTTATATTCTTTTCCCCTGGAAGTCATAGTTGAAACTTTACTGCTTTGGAATTAATGAAATTTTTCTCATCAAAAAAATCAACAGCTCATTTATATATTAGATATCCACTGACGTTGGAAATTGTTGCCAGTGATTATTCAAATCTTGTATTCATCTACCTGATCCAGGTACAAATTTCAAATAAGAACTTAATCATAAATGAGATTAATTTTTTTTAATGAGTCAGTAATAGATGAATAATTTAGTAATGAATAGCCCAGTGATCATTCACCTTTTGCTGATTAGTTGATTTTATAGTTATTGCTTTAAAAAAGTGAGTTATCCCCATATCCGATCAACTTAATCGATTAGAACAAATGCACCGTAAATCCATTCAACAAAAATTTGCAGCCTTTTAATGGTTTTTGAGTTATTATCACTCTAAATCTAGCAAACTTGCATTCGCCTAAATAGTTATCAATAAACAATTAGGTTTCTACTAACATAATATTCCAACTGACTGTTTCATCACCTTCACAAAACTTTAAGCCAACATGAATATGCAACCTTGCGCGTGCATAATTTAACTCAGTTTCAAATATTTTAATTGCTTATTCACAGATTAACTGAATTTACATTCTGCTGAAATAAATTTCCTGTAGCGAAAGACTTTATGGATGAAAGCAAAAGTTTGCACTCATGTAAGGTGTGTGTACGTATGTGTGTGTTGTGTGTGTATGTATGTGTGTGAGATGACAGATAGGGAAGGATATTGAAATGGTTGAGTGAGATATAATGCATGTGGAACATATGAAAGTAGGAGAAAATGAGGAGGAGTTGAAGACAGTCTCGGCGATAAGAGCGGTTGTTGAAAAGTTTATCCAACAAATCAACAGTTGGAACATTGTTCTGTTCGAGTCTTTCTTTGCGATATATCAGCGATTCGTTTGTTAAAAATCGAAGATTAGAAGATGTGTATATTATGTTGCAAATTTTTAAGAGCAATGAATAGTGAGACAACATTCCAAACAATCTAAATTTTCATCCGAATAATGAATTGTTAATCACCAAATTATTCGTTAAGCTATGAATAATCACAATTGAATGAAATGTTCGATTTTAGTGACTTATAAATCATTTCAAAATTTAAAAAAAAAAAACAAAATTAAGTCTAATTAAGATTTCGAATTAAAACGATCACACATTGTAATAGCACAGCGATCTTTAAAATGTGAGATCATCAATTTTCATGCCATAACTGAACAACAAATTAAAATTTTAAATGCTCACATAAATGAATTAAGCGCAATATGTATTGCATTTTCGTTCTGAATATATTCAAACAGATTTGTTCTTAATAATTTTGCGATGAGTCACAATTTTTCTATTTGATAAATAATAATATAATGGATGTTTTTAATCAGACCAAGCAAAAATTCGAAAGGTTTTTAAAATCTGTTTTCATTTTATTTGTGGTGACATAATAAAAGATTTTCTTATTTCTCTTTGATAATAAACATTGAAGACAATTTTTTTCCAAATCAGTCGGAATAAAATATTTGTGCAAAACTGATAAGCACACACCATTTAGGTAAAGTAATTTGTATCACTTGAGGGATTATCAATTTCATTACATTAAAAATTGGTAATAATACTATGCTTCATATTAGAACAATGAATTAAAAAGGAATCAGGTCTGTGTTTCCTTTCATATTTCCGTCATGGAATACTACAATGACGTGGCAAAATGAGGAACAAACTTCAGGGATTGAAAAATGTTAGATTGGTAAAGAAAAGTTACAAAATGTTACATCCATATTTAAAAAATTCGCGGTATATTGATGGCATTTGAAACCACACCGAGAAAAGAAAGACTGTTAGAATGAGTGGACGCAAAGGTTGCTGAAAATTTGAAACTTATCAGACAGGCTATGATAATAATATTAGCTTAGTATAAGAGGGCAACAAAATGAAGAGTTTGTGCAGAGTTAAATAGCGCCGTTCGATGCATTTGTATTTTAAGCAGTGAGCTTTCGCAGCTGTTCCTCCACACATCTAAACAACTACATCCACTACAAGTAAAGTGCTTATAAGTCGAGAACTAACTCTCGAGCTCTTCTTTTTCTGCTCCCATTCTACATCATCTTGCACTGAAATATCTCATTACACACACATATAATATTGAATTTTTAAATGTTTCCCAAAAATGTTCACATAGTATAAAGAATTTACCACTTTCAAACTGCCTTATTTTTAGGCTGTTTGCTTGTTCTAATGGCATTAAAAATTTCATAAACTATTTATTAATATTATTATTAGCTTTTAAAATTCATTCATTGCAATAATTTGAAGATTTTCTTTTGTTATTCACATAGTTTATTTTAATTTTTATTAAAAATATCCAACGAATAGTTGAAAACTTCATGTTCAGCATTATCATAGCTTTTCTTCAAAAACATTTTTATCTCGAGATTACAACTCTTGATCGATCTCCATCATCTCTACGAGAGGTATGTTGCAGTGTGCTATGAAGACATTAATCATTAACAATTTTATGATAATGAAGATAGGCATTAAAAATGTCTGCATCAACTAAAGTAATTGTAAGAAAATAAGTGGAATTCTGAAGTAAATACTATTATAATTCAATATTCTGCTATCTTGAAGAAAATTACTTTTATAGTAGCTTAATGATATTAAGATATCAGTAGAAAAATCAAAGAATATCATAAGTTTGAATCATTTCTTCTAATTAGAAACTAACGATTAAATTCATTTTTCCAGCTGGACTTTCCTTTCGGAATCAAAAACCGATTTTGATACTTTTTTATTGAAAAAATTAGTTGATTTCACCGAAGATGAAGTTCCTTTTTTCTGTTAACTCTGTTATATTGTACAAAGCACAACTGAATCTTTCCGTAATCTTCAAAAAATTCTTTACATTTAAGACCCATCAAGTAGTCATGATTACCAACCTATCCTTAAAACAATTTCAGTTAGATTTTTTTACAATTTCAGTCATTATCTAAGTAACACAATTTCAAGGTTTCAAATTTTTATTTATAGTTATAAAAATTGTTACAGACATTCTTAATAGATCAAATGAGACAGTAATTTGACAATTTGGATAGAAAGATGAGTGATGATCCGTTACAGATTGGAATAACAGTTAACTTTAAAATATTTTTATAATTTTAAAAAATTTAGACAAAAAGTATTAATTTCTATTACTATGTCAAAATTCAATTGAAGAAACATTTGAATCTACTTATCCAAAAATTTACCACATTGCAAAACGTTCATTTCCGCACAAGTTTTTAGAAAACGGTTTTATGTGGAGTGGAAAGCAAGGGCTCATGAAAGAGATACAGAAAATTAGGGTTCATAAACTTTAACTGGATAATGTCAGATCAGTTGTTTCTTTAACAAGTTACATGAAATATGAAATGGGATGGTTGAAAAACTTTGAATGAAAATATATCTTGGTCAAGAAGCTGAAGGATTTATTATTTTCCAGAATCCTTAAATGAACTAATTTACATGAAGCAGCACATTGATTAGCCATTATCAGCATATCATCGTTTACGTTCTTTTTCTAATTGATGAGGTGTTAATTGCCCTTCAGCTCTAATTTGTTTCACAATATCTTCAAAGATCTGTAGCAATTACCACTTTTATTTAAATTTTGAAATAGAATTGAAAAACAAATTTTTACCGAAAATTGCTATTACTGATAATTTTTGAATATCATGTTCGTAACATTTCAATTTTAAAATATTCATCAATTTTTCTACTTTCAGATTTTTCTGAGAATCAGTTAATTCTGATTCGTTTTTTCAAAACAAACAATGTTGATGCATTTAATTATATGATACACAATTACAGCTTCAACTTCAAACTATAAAGTTATCGCTTCGTAGTCAATCAAATTTGTTTTGGAAATCGGAAAATTTAAAATGCCGGCCACTTTTAAAGTTCGGTTTAAATTAATGCGAGAAATAAGTAGATAAATATGAAAATTATCGAACAAACCTCGATGACATAAATATTATTTTTCGCTGATGCTTCACAAAATATTGAATTGTATTGAGCTGCATATTTTTCACCATCGCCTCTTGACACTTCTCGATTTTTGATATCGTCAATTTATTATCAACGAGAATTAATGGAAACTGCAATTTATATATTACAGAAAATTTGGTTTGGTTTTTCGATCAAAATTTGTTGGAATATTGGAAGATTTAGATCAGAGTTCATGTAGTGTTGAAAAGCTATTATGTACTTAAATCAACGAAACTGACCATCTTCATGGTACTTTTATGAAATTTTAGACTTCATATAGCTGAAATTCCTTTTAAAAATTTGTGCAAACATTTGATGAAGCACTGACATGATATTTTTGCCGAACTCGTAATAAACTTTGAAATATTTCAACCGTATTTATCAGACTCGTTGCATCAGTAATTGAATACACTACGATAAAGCCATCGCCATTTTTCATATATAAATCGCTCATTGCTAATTGTTCCTGCAAAAAATTAACTTATCTTGAATTCTCGTATTTTTGAATTCAAATTATGTAGATGAAATAATTTGAGTTCAAAAATTTTTTCCGTACGCAAAAACGTTAATTCAATAAGAGAAATTAACTTCAAAGATTTGTATAAAATATTCCTTGAATCGTACTTATCTATTTTACATTATTACATCTGCCAAAAATAAAAAATGTTATCATTTAAATGAAAATCATCAATCATTTTCTTTAAATTTCATATTTCGAGTGTTCCTGTCTTTCGAATGAAGAATTAATAATATAAATAAATGAAATCAAAACTTATAGTTCCAGCGATGTCAAGGACTTCCACTATGCAAGTCGTCCCGTCAACAACAATTTCCTTCTTATAACTATCTTCAATTGTTGGAACATATCGTTTTCAAAATATTCCTTTCACCAGTTGTGCTATTTATAATTTGACGAAATTACTAGAAAACTAATAACAAGAAAGAAAAAACTTAATAAATCAAAGAACTTTACAGAGCACTTTTCCCAACACCTCCGCTTCCAAGTAAAACGATTTTATGTTCAAGCATAAATGTAAATTGCATTCTGGTTGACATCTAGAACAGATTTAATTGATAAATTATTCAATAAAATTTATATAAAAGATCAATGTTCACTTTGAATAAACATTGCCAATAAATAGTAGCAGAAAATTGATAAATTATCATTTTACCTTATTAGGTAAATGAAAAGAATAAGATGAAAAATCCCTGCTCAGGCTTCTGTAGACATTTGAAATGCAATTGAAAATACTATATTTTGATGAACACTACCTAGTTTGCTCAATGAATTGATTCAAGTTCTGCACTATATTTGTCAGCAGGTTAGGATTAAGAAATTAACACTAACACTGAATTTGTGACACTAAAACTAAAGTATTCTTCTACCGAAACATTTCGGAAAGGAACTTACATCTTCACTCCGAAACTCATCTCTTCATTTCCTCTTCTTTTCTTGTTTTAGTTTCAGTTGTTCCAGTTAATACGGGGATCAATGAAACTGAAAATCAAAAAAGGAACACATCCTTACACCGACCGAAATCATTATTGTAGAAAACAACGGATTTTTACGGAATACATAATTAATAATATGACATAATCTTTGGTTCAAAATAGTTCGGAATTTTGCATATATCCTCTTTTTACAATTAAATTTTGGACAGCCAAAACATAATGTATTCCGATCAAGAAAATTCGGATCTGATATAAAATACAGAATTAATAAAATTCACATGAGATCGCTAGAAATGTGAAGCGTAGAGAGAGAGAGAAAAAATGACTGAAGTTAGATTTAATGCTGAAGGTATAATGCTGACCTCAATTTTCCTTAATTGAGACGACGTCATTTATAAAAAACCAACTCATACAAATTCTGCGCATTTTATATGATGCATTCTTTAATAATTCTTTATTAAATTAATAATTCATGAACGTTTAATCATTTAATCAGAAATTTCAGAACCAAATCAATTCTTATAAAAAAACTGTCTTCCCAGCCCCAAAATGTGAATACACAACATACCAGAGTTTCATTGTTCATGGAAAAAAGTGTTTAATGCTCATAAAATCAAATTTTTCGAATTCCAAGATCTAAAAAAGATTCAAAATTCATCGAAGAATAAATCAGCTAAAAAGTAATAGAAAAGTTCAAAGACACATTTCAGTCTCTATTTACGAAAGAACTGACGGAGAAATTAAAAAGGAACTCA